>JAJMQU010000020.1:0-20081 GCA_030444895.1 Metschnikowia sp. yHMJ9 | reverse complement strand
CTATTTGTACAAGCAGTTACAGAATTGACCAAATCGGTTCAGATTGGTACGTTGAGGTAATGAATACAAACGCTTCGACACGAGTAACTTCACTACGCACATTAATGCGTCAATTTAGATTGGATTTCGCTACAAATATTTCCTGGGTATGGAAAATGACTAAACATTTGTGGTTCTCAATCTTGAAAATGCGCGTATTACTCTTATCCAATTCACTACTTGTGGACATCTTTGCCAGGAGCAAGATAAAACTATATTTGTTGGACTGTATTTTTTTATACGCTAAGCAAGAGGTCTTCTTAAAGACAGATGGCAATGCAAGAACGACTATTCCAACGCATTTTCCTCTCACTACTTAATATGGATCATATTCGGGGAATACCTTCCTCAACTTTTGCTCGGTTTCAAAAATGATACTTTCATATCGAGGCTTCAATTTTTGTCCTGACCCTAAGAACTCATTCACTTCTGTTTTCAACTTATCAGCCGAATGTTTGAATTTAATGTAAAATCCCTTCGTAAAGGACGGAAGTGTCGCGAGTTCAGCCAGCTCTATGCACCTCTCGAACCTTTGCTCGATTTGAAAACTCTCATTCGGGTTGTAAGGAATAATGCCACTTGTAATAAGCACTTGCGAGATCTCTCTGCCGCCAATGGACGACATCTTTCCTCCTTTGTCAAGAAACGAAACTGCTTATAATGCAAGCGCTATGGCTCAACAACTTTTGGCCTAGAATAGAACCGCTAAGAGCGGCCAATTCTCTCATTTGGTCAGGAACAAACGCAATAGCCATAAGTCTGTCGGCGTACGACGGACGGGTGTCATGGTAGGGACTGTCTCTTCTGTACATTACCAACAATTGTTTATACCACCTGGATATCAATTTATGGTCTGAGTTCTCATGCCGTTGTGCCTTAATTTCATAAATGGTAACGAGTCTCTGACGGTATATATTGAACAAATTGAAGAGACCAAAATTCACATTCCCGTCTTCCTTGACGGACAAATAAAGTATACGCTGAATCTTGGTATCAAGAGCCACAGGCAAACCATGATCCGTAAACTTTTTCATGTGGCTAACATTCTTGGCTTGGGTTATCGGGTTAGTCAGGTCTATTGACCGGCCGAACTTCATTGTGTTCTGGAAGCAGCAAGGCCTCAAAGAATTGCTCTTTCGAGGAGCAACCACAACTACTCCCAGCGTCATTACACGCCAAGTTTTCTCCTCCTCTACCGGTTGTTCCGCTGGAAGCGCCAGCCGAGAGAGCCTCCACTGTACCTGACAATTCACGAAATCCAACTGCATCGACAAAAGAGGCTAGAAAGGCACCAATGTCGAAAATTTAAGGCGTCCTCATAATGTTTAGTGTTTTGTAGGTTCATTGTTTTAATTCTCAGTAGATAGTTATATATCAGCCGGTTTAAATGATTACTCAGCGTTTGAACGTCTCCAGTGTTGTCATGTTTTCATCTCCCTGAACAAAGGTAGTTAACAATAATGGGGTACAGGAAGATGTGAAAAATTGGCAGTGGTTAGGTACGGCACATATGTCACAATTCCAGTTTTCGGAATCGAAAGCTGTGTGACTTCTGTTCTCGCCAGCTGGACAAACGATGGAGGACGCAGAGAGATTACACGTGCGATGGAAACGAAACCAAAAAATTAAATAATCATTGCAGATACTTAGAACTGACTCGATACCCATTCAATTGCTTCATTTTACTCTGTAAGACTATAAAGAAGATTTTTTTAATTTTTTTTTTCCCAAAGGCTGCAGATTGATATATTTATCATTTCAGGATCAGTGTAATACGAGCAGGACGGGAGGGATGCCTCTTGGGATTCTCTCTTTTGGAGGACTGGCACGGAGGTTTCGCCTCGTTTTACTGCACACGGCTTTTCTCTTATTCCCTTGCACTAAGCCAGTACGGTTCTTGTTCGTGGTGGATCATACTGATTCGCTCATTGGCAAGAATAGGTCCCAGTTGCAAGTACCCAATGCTCGCCTTGCCGTGAACAACTTACTCAAGGTTTCTGTGTACTGGCGAGATATTTAGTCAGAGGAGACAGCTGTTTGCAGGGGAGAAATTTCAACTCTGCTGCTCGATTCAGGAGCGACCTCAGTTGGGGAAGATATTGGATTACTATCCCCTGCTTTCTAGCTCCGACTGGATCTTCCTTTTGTAATCTGTGATAGTGGCCACAACACTCTTGTACATATCTTCACAATCTTCAGAATCTTTCCCGTCTGTTAATATGTAAAGCTGATCGGTATATAACTTAAGTTGTTTCTGCAACCGATAGTACAGTTCCTTAGCCAGATAACGGACCAGTTCAGCTAAGAAGTCACGAACGGCCTCTAGAGCCACAAGTCGGTCGGCACTAGTTGGATAGTGCAGAGATATGGGAGCAGACCAGTACTGTTGTCTGAAGCTAGCAAGCATCCGGCTGAACATCGAGTCGTGGTGCCAAGTCACCCAACGTTTCTCCATTGCTTTGTGGACGCCGACGAGAGAGTCCAAGTATTGATCGACCAAGTTGAAGAGACCATGATTCAAAGACCCATCTTCCTTCAATAAGGAGAGCATAAGTAGGTGGAGCTTGTGTTGGAAAGTCAAATATTGGTCATATAACACCCAGGCATTCATAGTATTCCGAATACTTTTCACGTCAAGAGTTTTGGCTTGGTTTTCTGTTTGGTCTGACCGCTTGACCACCCTCTCAGAAAGCTGGTCTTGTGAGGGATCAAAGCTGAGTCCAGCACCGGTCAGGTCCGAGCTGTCGTCTCTTCCAATGGTTGGTGCTTGGGTAACCCATGTCGAAGATGTCTTGACTTGAGCTGAAAGTGCAGCAGCGTTGCTTAGAGTAACGACAACAGCGGCGACTAGGGAGACAAGTGAAAATTGCTTCATTACTTTCTAGGGGTTTCCTGTTTTTTTGTTGGTTCAATCCTACGTAATAGTGGATATCAGCCACTTCAAATATTCGCTAGGGCTATGATTTCGTCTAGTGACAGCACGTTGTCGCTGTAACAACCGAGTATGAACAATGTCAAAAAAGGATGAATAAAAGCTCAAAACTCGAGTGTAATTAAGCCGTCTGAAAAGGGAAATCGACACGAACAATCGTCTTTATTTGACGACGACCTCTTCGATTTTAACGTAGAAATATGGACGCCACTTTTCGCTTTAGTGAATCGAGAGCCGGTCGCCCCTCTATAAACACATCACGCCTTTAAAGGAAGGATCTTTTCGTAGTCTTCGTCAATTCCTCAATCTCGTCGTAGCAACTATCTGTGCAGATTGTGTTGAGAACGGGCTGCGAACTGAAGCAGAGCTGTACTCAAACCTTGAAAGCAGTCGTGTGTACATTCATTGTGCTTGACGGTATTGCGTCAAACCAGGGTAGGTTTCGTTTAAGCTTTATATACGAGTTAGAAACTGAGGTGAGGGCAAGTAGTTTCGCTATGAGAAACCAAATAACAGAAACAAATAGTGCATAGCGAACAGTGGGAAAGCGGTCGACTTCCAAATGTGGCACTCCTAGCGTGTCGCAAGGTTTTAGAAACCTGTGCTGCACTGACTTAACGAGCTATTTCTCCACCTGGTCTGTACGCTTGTCCAGAGTCGCATTCTTGAGGACTTCTTCCACAGAAATCTCCTTAACCATTCAACCAGCTTAGTAGTATTAAATACAATATACACTGATATCATTATTAGCGCTATTCACTGCTTAACACCGCCTAGATCTATAGAACGCTAACACCAAGCGCACCAGCGCCCAATCCGTCAAACTCCATCTTCACCAGACACTTGCATCGTTTGTATTTCTGGGCTCTGCGTTATTACAAGGGCTTCTTGGGGACAAGTGCAGAAAATCCTCAGTCTCAGCACATACCTTATACTTGCCGATAGGCTTAAAGTGACCCCATTAAGTGAAGATTGCTCTATGAAAAAGCTGCATGTATGGGTTTAGCTTTACTGCAACTGGAATTTTTCGCGGCCAGCAAAAGCTAAAGGGGTTTGCGAGCTCCCATCGATATCTCACAGCGACTTAGTCCAGCATAGGTTGGATCTTAATTTTGTGGAAGGGCCGACCAATCAATCCGCTTGATAATTCAGTGGCTACTCATAGTATCCACTCGTCTCCCGACACTCATTCCACCATTCGTGTACCCTACAGTCACCATACGACACAGCACCATTGCGAAAGAACATCATACTAAAAGTAACATAAAAGAAGGGCTTGAATGCTTAAGTGGTAACCAGTTCGAGTAACGCGGTCGAGTCCAGCCGCGTCGTCGGGAACTGCAGCGGGCTGGGTGATCTTTACTGTGGCGGTCCTCTTGTGAGTATCTCGAAAACACTGGAAAAACACCCGAGGAGCGTTGAGATGTCGTTGTCCGCTAAGGGCCAATTGAGTGAAGGTCGTTGAGGTCCAGTCGTTAGCCCAATCGGCTACCACACAAGCGTGGGAAACGAGAAGTCACTTGAGACCCCATTTCTAGTTAGGGGCGTTGTATCGAATATTCTCAAAACGCTACAAAAATACCTGTAGGTCTTTTGGGTCTCTCTGGCACTTAAGTCTTCCCCCGGAGAGTAACTGGTTACTGTCATACATATGCCTGAAAATCGTTTCCCTATCGAAGTCAGTTAAGGACACCCTCTTGAATGTCTTCACAACGACGGAAATGTGCTGGAATACCGTGAAGGCCACGATGCCACTGGAGGGACAATTGAGTGTTTCAAAAGCTGTGAAAAACCCCGGAAGATCATTGCCAACTCGTTTAATGTCAACCAAGAGATAGGCTCTAGAGTGGTGCTCTGTTCTAGCAGGCTTGTCAACACGCTCGTAAGAGATGCGTCGGCATTGTCTAAATGTTCTAAGTGTATCAATTTGTCAATAAACTGGCTCATCTGAGCGACGTCAGGGTGCTGGTGTATTATGAGCGAGCTCGAAACAGAAGTGTCGACCTCTTCATGAGGCGACGAAGCGTTTTCATCTTGACACATTTTGTGGGAGTAAAGGGGAGTACGAAAAAGGCGCTCATATCGGTTTTGCAACCTCCGCGCACCAAGTGTTAGGAATTATTTTATGAAGACTCGTGTGATACACTACGTCACGTATCTATGACATCGAGCACCTACGGAATCAGGGACTGGATAACCTATTGCATAACGTGGCCCTTTCCGGATGAAGTGGCTGCCACGTATCGGGCACCCACTGTCGGCTATGGAATCTGTATAAGTCAGCCCTATGGATCTCTGACTAACTGCTTCTTCAGGAAGAGTGGTGAACGTTAATTAGTACGACGTTTATATGGCCTATTCACTTTCAGACTGCATCACCCGTCTACTCCTTACTTTGAGCTGGTCGTATTTTCTCTCCATCAATCAATTTCGGACCTGTTTTCATCATTGTCGTACTCTTCTTCCTGGGCAAGGCCTTCTAAAGCAATAGCTTCCAACGTCGCCACCTTCTGCATACATTCAGACATACGGGCAGGAATCTCAGGCATCGTAGTTCTGAAATCTGACACTTTTTCCAACAACATACTCACCTTTTGATTCAAGTTTTCGGCCGCGGATTCTACCATATAGAAGGACATGGTAATGATGGGCACACTTGAGGAAGCCAACCTATCAATCCGCTTTTCGAGCGCCTCTAATAAGAACTCAACCTCAGTAATTTCCCGTGCGTAGTAAGCAATATGACCCCTCTCCTTAATTTGCTTCTTGATCTCCTTTATTAATTCGTGGCCTTCGCGTATAACGCTGTGAGTTCGGGGTTCGTACAACAACTCACCTTCTTCCTCGGCAGTGTCAACCAAGAAATCAAGTTGCTTTTCATGTATTCTAATCTCCTTGACCACTCTGTCGGAGTCAGAATTGTCCAACTGACTGAATAAAACAACCACAAAGTCTCGGACCTGCTCAAGAGCCAAGTGTCTAGTCTCTTGGGGAAGCTGCAGCCCAGAAGGATTTCCGGTCTCGTACTTCTCCAACATCTCACGATAAAGGGTTTCGGGAATCGTATTTCTCGCACCCGATTGAGAAGGTTTCTGACTCATGTAGTAGTCGGTGAGCTCTTTTGAGTACGTCTTGTCCAAGGCAAAAAGATCACTGTTCAAACTCCCGTCGTTCTCCATCATTGATTGCATAAACTTAACGAGTTGAGTTTCGAATTGGATAAAAGCTTCCTGCTCTGCACCGGACCCAGCACCAGGTGTATCCTCGTCATCGGAGTCAACATTCCTCTTAACTATGCGAGCGGTCAAGCCTTCTCCAATTGACGATCTCTCAAATTGCACCGGTGAGGAGGTAGTCTTCCGGCCCGCTCCGTTCTCCACCAAGTTGTCGCCTCTCTTAACAGATGTTGCCTGGAAATCGTCAGCAAAGGGTGCCATGAGCTTACCCCGCTCCTCACGTAACGCGGCGCCATCAACTACAGCTGCGAGAATGGCGAGAACCTGGACGTATGAAATGTTCTTCATTTTGTTTCTGTTCCGATTGATGTTGCTTCGGTACGAGGTAGAGAGCGATTTCGGTCAGTATAAGTATCCGGCGAACCGTTGACACGTTGTGGTAATGTTACGTTCTCTCTACTTGCCTCTACAATGAAACATTGTGGTAATTTTACATCTTCTTTGCTTGCTTAGACAATGGTGAAAAATGGCGCAAATGGTTAGGCATTGCCATGGAAAAGCAAGTCGAGAACAGCGCATTCTTTATCAATGCGTAAGTAAGGGTCGAAATGCAGCACTAAAAGCCTCATTGTTTAGTATTATGTGGCCGAAAATGAGGCTTCCCTCGTATATGTGCCTTGCCTTGAGCTTCTGGGTTCTTCTGCAGCTTCTCTTTATGGCTATGAACACCACTGCAGCAATTGCCGTCATGGTAGCGCACAACTAACTGCAAAAGGGAGCAACTATGCTTTACAAGTGCACATATGAACAGAACAAAGTCTTCAGCGAGTGATGTAATTCTGCGAACAGACTTAATAATTTCGAAAGATATTGTTAATAAAATATTCTATGAAATGTGAAAGAAAAAATTACAGTTACAGCATAGTGAGACCGCAAGTGCTCAGTGGGACGACCGGTCCCGTACTTTGCCAATGTGCGCCATAACCATTGTCGAGGTCGTCCTTCTTTGGTGACGTCCGTTGGTAGTCCCGAAACGCTCAAGGATTTCCATATTCAACGTCATAGGCGCGTTCTGACTCGTATTCGGAATCGTTCTTGGGTCCTCCTGGTACACTCAGAGCAATCTAATCCATTCGGGCCATAGACCTCTTGGAGAGCCCAGATGGAGCAGTAAAATTGTACACGCGACGCACAATTGCACAAAGCTCGTCAAAATCGGTGTCTATAGTCTCAGTTTCAGCTGTCCGCTCCACAGTAAGCTCTAGATCATCAAATTGGTGAAACAAATTCTTGAGCAACTCTTCGTTGAGCTCGTTTTTTGGCGGCAAAACACCTCTGCTGTCGAACAAACTCACGAATGCGAGGCGTAAGGTCAAAATCCTCAATTTCAATACCGACTGCGGGTTCTCTGTATACTCGGTTCTCAATTCGTGGAGAAGAAGCAAAAGATTCCACTTGTCCTTACACAAGTGGTAAATGTTGTACACAGCTGGTACACTGGTAAGATTGCCGTTCAGAGACAAGTGGAGGAATTGGTCCTCCAAACTTTTAAAGTCAGGTGCCATGCTCGTAACTTTCGCCGCGTAATACACGTCATCAATGAAGCCGTACTCGTCAGAAGCTGGCTTGATATGATCGAGCAACAGTACGCCCATCACGTGGAAGCCCTGAACTTGATATACATCCTGAATCAACGAAGGAACCCCAACCGGTCCATCGACATACGGTAAAATTTTGCCTTGCGCTTGCGTGACGCTCAAAGCAGTGATCATACTTATTAACTTTTCGGTGGCGTCGTCCACCATTTTGGCATCGTTTTTAACAGCTGCTTTTTGGGAAGCTTTAGTCGCGGGAGCCGCCTGCTTTTGATCTGGCGATACGTCATACCTAGCGGCGGCCTCAGCCACAGCCGCCAGAATGGCGACAACCTGGATAAGCGAAATCGGCCTCATTACTTCTTTGTGTTTTTGATTATGAAAATCGAACCCAGAAGGGATGCTGGCATTAAATCCCTCGAGCCAAGCAATGACCCTCTCTGGTAATATTACGCTTTCTGGACGAGGGCAGTGCCAACCATGCATGAAGCTCGGCGAACATGGTGAACAATGCGTACAATTTGAGAAAAAGCGCAAGACTATAAAATGTACATTATTGCAACGTAGCTGATACGTGTGCGCACTTCGTATATGCGCCTAGCACTTAGGTTTTCAGGTTTATCGGGAGTTACTCTTTATGTCTGCGAACTCTGTGCAGCGGCCTTGCAGCCGTTATTGTCGCGGCGCACGAGGAACAAGGGGACACACATTGTATGTGCGTACGATCATAACAAACGTAGTAGCGAGGAGTGTACGCAAAGGGGTGACATCTGCCAAACAAAAAAATATCGCTATGAAGTACAAACAATAAAAGAGTGTTTATCTGTGGCATCCAGTCAAAAAACGTTCGATACGCATGTGAAGCAGTTGACTCACTTTGGATTGGTTCTCTAACTGCTAGAAACCTTGCCTGTCCTCCTCTTCGAGTTACTCGATATATTTTTGACTTCTCGTTCATTTGGGCCCGGTGTGAACAATAGCATCCATCTTGAGCCTCGCTGTCGCGCGGAAAGCGGCCCAGGCCAACCTTTTCTGTAAATCACGCAGGAAGTCATTACCTTCCGAAAAGTCTTTCGTCTTCGGTTTATTGTCGCTGCTCCTCGACTTCTTTATTGCCTTCTTATTTTCGTAACTCTGAAGAAGCTCAGAAAGCCCGGCTCTCACGTTTGGATTTATCCACCATGCCACTCTCACCTTTCATTGCTTCACCATGGCCACAGTAAAAGCTTGATGTTGAAACGGTCTTCTTTCTCACGCATGGGCAAGTAACTCGAGCCTTGAATTGTTAAACCGTTGTATTGCATCCCGAAATAGAGGGAGGACTTCTTCGGTTTCCTGTGCGAAGTGATCAATATTATACGATTTTGCCGAATGAAGATCTTTTCATTGGCGTCTAAGGTTACGCTCAAAACCGGTGGGAAGGTAAACGGGGTCTAGCATCCATCGTCAAGAGAACAGCTCATTGTGTGTCTCATACTATTGCTTAGGCCTCTCGGTGATAGTAGTCTCCGCTTGATGGGCCGACCTCTCAAGAAAAGAGAATTTTCTCCTCCGTTGGCTTCTTCTCTTGAGATGTAAATAATTAAAACCGTATCTGTGTTATGTTCCAAGCTCGTTAGCATCGAAGTTTAATCGTCTCGGAAGGCCGTTGTTTCCACACTCTCAGCGTGACCTATATGGAACTTCGTCAGCCTGCCGAGGTAAGCCTTTGCTAAGGCAAAAGGGCTCCTAACTCCGTCGGGCTATTTGAGTACGTCAAAATGATGTTGATGTACTCAACTATTGAAGAGACTTGGCCTCGTAAAACAATGCGCCATTGGTGCATCTGGAATCAGGCTCATCCGACTTCTTGAGCAACCGAACAAACGCGTCTTTTGTAATTAAAACCTCCTAGAACGAACATTGTTCAAGCGAAATCCATGCCAACATTATTCTGCGCTGAAATTTTCTCTTTTAGAATCCTGGGAACTGCCATAGGAGGCGTTTTTGACTGTACTTGCTACTCCACGAAGTGCCGTGGCATCGACTAAAGCTGCCAAAACGGTGACAGGCTGGAGGGAGAGGAGGCAGATGAATTACAGATATTGACACAAAATCGAACAATCAAAAAAGTATATAGTCGAGGCAAATATTTCGAAAGTGACAAGTGTAGCAACCGCTCCTTGGCAGATGGGTTTCACACGCTCGAGATAAAGACCGAACTCCACGTCTGCTCGACCTTGTCAGTTAAACTCATCTCAACTCCAGGGTGTGGCCCTCCGAGCACCCCCATCGGCGCGGCCAACACAATAATCTCTGCTCTTAACCTTACGGCCGCTCTTCCTAGCGTTTTCAAAGCCGCGATGTTATCTTCCCGAGCCAAGGCATTCACTCTTTTGACTTCCTCTTCGAATTTGTGGAATTTGGAGAGTACTCTTTCCGCATCTTTGGTGAAGTAGTCGACATTGTCCTTTTTCTGAAGTGCTTTTAAGTATCGCACCCTGCTTCGTAAGCACTCGTCTAGTTGATAGCCCAGGGCCCTAAACTCTTCCTTGTTAGACCCGGCCAACAAGTCAATAAGCTGTTCATAGTGTATGTAATACTCCTTTGCCAACCTTCTGAGATTTGCATTGTCGGAGTGCACTTGATCTGTCCCAAAGTTTAAAAACAGAGCAACGAAACCAAGCGCAAGTTTTCTGTCTTCCACCAGTGGTTTAGTCTGCCCATGAACCTGCTTCCTTTTTTTTTGAGACAACTCAAAGTAAAACTTATAAACTCTGTAGAATTCCGAAGGCGAAGCGGCATACAAATGCTGAACGAGCTTGAGGCCATACTGCCAAACCAAGGTCAAATAGGGAGACTTCATCACGTCACCGTGCGCCGCTGGCATGGTAAAGTAATTTAGCATCTGCGAGTAACGTTGGGATGTTTCTTCATCCATGGAAGTATCATCGTCGTCATCATCCCTTGTGACCAACTGCGAATACTCATTTTCCTCAACAATCAGGTCCCTCTTATAGAAATCTTCAAGACTAGTGCTAGCACCGTTCCACTCCAAGCGGTCACCTTCTCCAACAAATGCTGCTTGGTAAACGCCACCCGAGGACAGTGCCTCCACATCTCGACGCTCTTCACGAAATGCGATGGCATCTGCCGCACCAATGAGAAAGGCTACAAGCTGGATAAGTAAGAATGTCTTCATCTTTTTTTTTCCAGTTTCCTGCTGATAAAAGTAGATATCAATGCCAGGCCGGCAGTATAAGTATTCGGTGAGGCAATGACCCGACCTGTGCTGGCATTATTTCGTTTTCTGGGCGCTTAACAATGAATACTGGAGAACGGAAAAAAATGGTAAACAATGCTAAACTAAGGTGAAAACACGTGAAAACCATTGAAAACAATGAATACCACCCACAACGGCGAACAATGACATGTCGAGCGGCAATCCGCTGCATTATACGCGCCCCGTCACCAATCTCTGTTACTGAAACTCACTCGAAGGGACGATTCTTACTCTTACGATGAACTGCGTTCTAGGAGCTGCTTGACAATTCAGATATTACATTATTGGCGCACGACTGATACGCGGCTTACGTCCCGCTTCTCGGATTTCTGCCGTTCCTCATCCTCATGTCTGTAAATCTGCAACAACGGGAGTCGCGGCACACAAGTAACTATGAGTGGTTGCGACGTCTAAGTGCGTGAGAAAAGAATAGCAGCAGCGATTCCGCTCGGCATGCGATTTCAGAACTTGCCGTGAACGTAGGACAAGACAATGCACATGAAATTGGACTTTAAAAAAAAAAAAAAAACAATGTGTAGTTGCTGCAAGGAAAGCACATCAAGTGTTGGGCTGCAGCAATCACTTATTTTGACTACTCTGCAAGTCAGTCAAGAAAGCTTTGCTAACCTCTATTACCGCTCAGTATTGAATCATCGATTATTTCGCCGTTCGGATTTTTTGTTTTCGGGATTCAACTCCCTCAACTTGACGTCTGGCTCAATACCATCTAGAAACTGAGGATGCGTGGCTATCAAATTTGAGTACGTTCAGCGCCCTACATTTCGCTTTGCATGCAGCTGTCTGACAAAGTGTAGAGTTCCCCGGAAGTAAAATATGGGTAAATCTTCAGCTCATGCTTGGGATTCCTCAAGCAGGGCAAGTATTCTACTGGCCACTGCAGAACGTACGAAATCTTGTCCAATACGCCGATCCTGGTCCTTACGTTTGCACATACGTGCGGATTCACGGAGGAAGACTTTCGTAATGGTGATGAGATACTGTGCATTATGTAACTCACACTCCATAGTCAACGGCACACGGCTAGCAGTGTCTACATTAAGGGACGAGCTCTCACAAGACACGCGGGTCGCAAGAAGAAGAACGTAACTTTCCTAAGGCATAGGTTCTGCCACAAACGGTGGTGGTAGTGGCGTTCCTACTACGCATGACGAACAATTGTGTAATCTATGAAGCTTGTAGCTTGACTTTGTGGAGCGCGACGAGAGATTTGTTGCTCTTCGCGTGGGCCAGTCATCTTCTACGACTTATGGCTGAGAATCACGCACGGTTACAGGCGTGCCGACTTACTTGAGAGCGCTCTCATCCTATTTTTTTTCTCTCTCTTACACGGGCTCCAGTGTCAAGTCAGTCTAATAACAGTCACATAACAGTCCACTTGCTTCCGATTTTGTGGCTGGTTTGGAGGCACGAGCACCACGGTCAAAATGCACTTGAAGTAGCACAGCTTGTGCAACTACTTCGCCAGCATATAGTTTAGGAAGCGGCACGCCGCTTTCTAGATCACGTCGTTGGTGGCGATTGTCGAGAGAGAGGCTTTGGGTGTATCCTACGGTGTACTGGGCAAGCAAGTACGCAGCCAGAGCAGCTGAGTGGAAACAGAAAAGAAGCGCCACTGTCGCCTAAGCTCCATGGTGCTTAACACGATTTCAAAAGCAGTAGATTTCGGCCAAGCGAATAAAACGGGCCCGCCTGACAATCACGACCCTCCGATAGGAGCACAAGTCAAGACGGGTAACTCAAAGCAATGACTGGTACTGCAGGAAGGTGATACGGCGTTGCCGAGGACGTTGGGATTTGTGAGCAGAAGCGAAACGCACACAGGGACACAGACTGGCAAAAAAAGAAATTGCTTTTTATGGCGGGTCACGGGCTAACGCTGACCAAGCGGCCAATCTTCATATCTTGGTGAGTGTAAGCGAACCCGTATGCACATTTTACTTGCAGTCTTGGTGCAACTTGTTGCTCAAGGACGGTTCTGGCGAGCATGAGATTAATTCTGTTTTCGCCACCTAAACGAAACACGTTTTCACACTGCGACATGTGACTCTACGTGTTTCGTCGTCCACGTCTTTTGCGCCGCCGTGCCTACATCGAATCCTGTCACATCAGATTGAGACAGCTCTTCCTTTTCGGATGGTGCATAAGCGCTCGTGCATACGCGCTGTGCATACTATCACGACACTTCGACCTACATCTCAAGCTGGACCCGTGGCGTGGATTTCCCCGAGGTTTAAGTTTTGCGTTTTATTCGAACAGTTATACGGCGGCAGTAGTAAAGATCATAACGAGAACCTTGCGACGCTTCGAGTATATGTTCGGAAGGGCATGCAAATATAGCGCAGTTTCACTGGAAGTCGTTTCTCTCAATGTTCGCGTGCGCCCAGGCTACAGTGGTCAGGGTCACCGAAAACTCAACAATCTGAGGGAATGCGGGGAACTCACTTGATGCAACGCCCCTAGGAAGCACTGCAACAAACGAGGCGGGCGCCTCAAACAGCTTTTGGATATACAACACCTGCTTCCGCCAGTAGCTCATGTCGTTTCCTGTCCCAACGGTACGTCTGCAGATAACCTACCTCTCTTGCACCTCAAGGCGCTCCAGCCGCAACGTCCTGCTTTCCGGCGTGAATCCAGCGTCCCCCGCAGGGTTTGCCGCAGGCGCTGTGCTCCCTTGAATTCGGGGTGAAGCACAGCACCAGGCGTGTTGTCGGTTAAGCGATAGCTCTGCCTTGAATGTTCGAGCCGTAAATCACTCTCTGTTGTGAATACCTCGTGAAATTTACCGTGCATATGTAGTAGGCTTTCAAGACCCGGCTCGTGAAGTCGTATGATGGATATAGCTGTGGTTTATGGGCTGGGCGGTTTGATTTCCGTAAAGGACAGGCAACACAAGGGCAGCCTTGCGGGATGAGAGGGGCTGAACGTGGCCACAAAGTAGTGGGACGCTACCTGGTCAAGGACTGGCAAAAGAGTAGGGGAAATGGGCACATCATGGAGCTCTTGCAACGATCTTTCTTACCACCGCTCCTGTTTTTGACGCACGTGTTAGACTATCTACAATGCATTGCGTTGGCCCACCTGTGAATGCTCTCGGGCAACGCATTAAGCTCAATTGCCAGTCTTCGCCGATTCCAGATTTCGCAAAAGAGCTTAAGATAAATGTGCATGAGGCAGTAGTACATGGTTCATGTGAGTTTTACAAAGTTCTCGCCCTAAGTTTCACCCTAAGATTTCCTAGCGCCTAGCGGTGCTCCGGTAAGACTCTGATACTGATTGTCTGGGTTGAAGTACTCTCGGCGGTTTTATTCTGCCTTTTTCTGGCTACACTCTCGTAACAACAGTAGATTACTGTCGCTATCAAGGGCGAGAAGCGTTGAAAAGGGGCCCGGGGACATCGAAAGACAGAGAAGTTCTCACTCTGTTTTCGTCTGACTTGTGATTACATTCCTCGCCCCAGTAACGATGGACAGTAGCGATCTCGAGCGTCGCATGAGAAAACAGAAGTCGGCTAGCTTGCGTGTGCATGATGTCTCCGTGTATTAGCGAGAACGACAGGGCGTATACGACAGTCTACACGGCGCGTAGGGCTGACAAAAAGAAAAAAAGAAACTTGCGGGGCGTTATGCTTCGGGTTTACCCGGTGTGCGTGCCACCGCTGGGAGTGCCTCAAGCTTTGGCTCCGTTTAGCTTCGCGGGAAAGAACAAGGGGAAAGTTTCTGGAACCCCACCCACTCACGTTCTCGATGCTTGCTCACAAAGCGACCACTCCAGAAATAAGAAGTTTCACTTACGAGACTTGGTCGAGCACCCCACAAATCCGCTGGGCAAGGGTTCTAGGACTCGCGGCGCCCTCGGCGATAATTTCTTTTCAGACAACTTGCTGAGTATAAACTCGCATACCGATACATCGAAAGAAAACGAGCCTCATCCATTTCGGGTATCGTGGTGCGTGATGCGGGTGCGGGAGGTACTCTCATGTAATGACCGAGATGCTCACCTCCCACTGGACAGGTAGCGGCCAAAGCGTGGATCCAGCGCGGAATCTGCGCTGCATGCCTCAGTGGGGCTGGTGGCATGCGTACTTGGGCTCTTTGTGCAGGTTTTGCGTCTAAGTCAGCTGGATTCTTAGTGCTTCTACGAGATTGGTAACTACCCTGCGGGACGGTACGCTTTCTGGCGAAAGTGATCGCGGAAGTTCTCGGTCCCCCGGCCTGCCCGCCAAGTCTTGGCCAGCAGACCAGATGCGTTGGTGCCCATGTGTTTTGATGGCACACGCACCGTCAAGGATCTCATCTCGCGATACATAGCCCGTTGTGCTTTAACGTCTCTAAATTAAGTAAGGCGTGTAAAGTTAAAGATCTGAGACACCTTGCGGTGCTGGGGTACGACCTCGCCCGTTCGGGCAGGTGGGGAATCTTATTTCGGCGACTTCAGCGTGAATAGGCTCAAGCCCCTTTCCTTATCCGCTTGTAGTTGGTCGTGTGTGCACGAAGTGCAGTACGGTCACTGCGCTGGAATATTCTGAGTGATCTCCCAGAGGTTCTATAGCTTGTCTGCAGAGCCGCCAATTCCGCTCGTGCTTATGCAAGAACTCGAGCAGATTACCGAGTTGCCGAGAACGTGACTCTTGTGGCCTACGCTAGAAGTAAATTCTACGGGTCTCGACCCGACTTGTTTTTGATTTTTTTGTTTTGTTTTAGATTTATTGTCCAAACGGAACGAACGCGGATTTTGCACGAACACTGCCTACCGCGCGTTAGTAAAACTGACCCTAACTCTGCCTGGCATATATTGCCGTCCGTCGTTGAACTTTACTCGGGTGTTATAACTAGAATTGGTGGATCCTGCTAGTCGAGAAAACGTTCTGATGCGAGCTACGCACAGCTAGCTCCGCGGGTACTGCACATCGGCTCTAAGTGCTCTGTTCCTCATTGAGATACCTTCCGCGGCCAATCAGCCACCTACGAGTAGCACAGAAATACGGCTTTCGAGCCAACGTGCTCCTTCAAGTAACTGCGGTAGCGGAATTAGCGAGATAAAGAGGTGACGTAACCAAACGTTGAGCCAGCACTTTTCCAATTTGGGCGGGTCTCGAATCCACCTTCATGACCTAGATCTAATCTTGCATAGCGCAGGATCGCTCTGCGAAACTGAAGGAAACTTAGGGCGCTGGGCTATGGCAAAGAAATAAAGTACCTGTCTTAGGGCGTGCCAACGTCTGCACCCCAATCAAAAGTTTACAGTCAGCATTGTGGAGTGTCTGCTTCCCTTGCAGTGGAGGCACGTACATATTATAACGGTGAGTCTGGGGCACACCCGCACGAAAGTGTATGCCAAGGTAATTTCGAGTATGCGAGAAGCGAGTGGCGAATTGTTGTAGCCACAACAAGCAGGAGTCAAATGTGGTCGCTACGAGGCGAGTGTCAAGCTGGGTTCCAGCACCTCGGCAAAATGTATGCGCATATTATCTTACGGAGTAGGTAATTCGCTGCTCGTAAAATACGGAGTGTTCCGCGGCTGCGATTTCTTTTGGACTGTTCTCTCTTTTCGGCCTTCGCCCCGAGGGACCGAACACAGTTCTCTCTGCATATGCATGCTTGATGTGGCTCAGTTTCGATCGCGGAAAGCTGCGTCAAAGCCTCCTTCCGCCCTTTTACCCCCTACACTTGGAATTAGCTTTTCGCCCAAACTCCAAGCATAAAATTGGTAGAAAGGTGGCAGGGCAACAATCCTTTAGTGCACAGAAGCCAAATTGTGTTGCAGTATTTGCTTTGTCGCAAATATTCCAGACATCCGGGCTTTCGGGAACGCGAGAGTTCGCTAGGTAAAGAATAGGCATCTGCGCGCTGCAGCTGCACAGAAGCAATTTCTTTTTTCTCTGTGTCTGACTGGGGCGGCGTTTGCCTGCCAACCAGATCTCTCTACCTGCGATAGCGTGTTTGACACAGTCCCCGCTCTCGGCCTAAGGCATCACTGGGGAATTCGATAAACAGAGAAACGCGGCCCAGCATCAACCAGCCAGCTGCCACACGGCCGCGCAGGAGAGAAAAATGAAAATGACACAGTACAAGCCACCGGTAATAGCTGTAGGGAGAGTTGCTTATAAGCAACAAAGGGCCCTAGGACGCCCGAAGCCACATTTGTCCTCGAGTTTTTCGGGGCTTTGATCTGTCGGAGAGAGTGAGCACTATGCACCCTGCGCATTGTACGAGACACATGACAGCACGCGGAGGCTGCATGGCCGCACATGAGAGGAATAACGCAGAAGAAGGCTTTCGCAGTCTTCCACAATCTAGCATAATGCGGGTGCAGCGTGAACACAGCAGCGATATTTATAATGTGGCAGCCGCCCCATTATCGTCAACACACGGTACAGCCAGACTAGAAACGAGAGCATCTCAATTACTCCCTTGATACCCGATGCTCAGACGTCTTCTCTGCCTTCTTTTCTGCGTTGTGGCCGCACTAGCGGTCGACACCATCAGCGGCTGTTCGGTGAGTCTTGCCGGCTCTGCCGGTTTCAACGCCAGGTTTTTTCGATATGAATTCGGCTCGGATGCGGGCTGGGACGAGGAGTTTTTCTCCAGCGGCTACCAAGACGGCGGGGAGTACGCCTCGATGTCGCTTATTACTTTGGCCGACTTCTATGTCTTTGCCAGCAGTACTACTGTATCCAACGGGTACATCTACTTGACCCTGACGACTACTTCCAACTACACAATCGAATTGAGTGGTTTCTTGTATGCGGGCCTCACCGGTACCTATACTTTCACTCTTGCCGCCAGTGATGGTGCATCGTTACAACTCGGAGCTGGTTCCGGGTGCTGTGGCGACCCATTGGGGGCTGTTACTGGTGAGCTGAGTATTACCGTTTTGACCAACGAAGACGGCACCGGCGGCTCCAACTCCAGTTCTGCCGCGTTCAGCTTGACAGCGTTCCAGTACTACCCAATCAAGGTTGTGATGTTTAACGCTCAAGGAAACGGTGGCTTTGCGCTCTCGTACGTCAACCCGCTTGGGGTCACGGTTCTTGATGCCGGTACCTTTGTTTACCAGCCCTCCTTCTTGGTCTCGAGCAAGTGTTACACCACCATAACCTCTGTGTGGTCAAGCACGTTCACGTCCACCACAACGATCACTGGGAGTTCCACTAACACTGTTCTCATTGAGGTGCCGTACACCACCACCACGGTGACGAGCACCTGGTCTAACGCAAACACGCTACTTACGACTGCGTCTGGAGATTACGGTGCGACGGTGATTTACGACGTGCCGACCCCGACAACGACCGTCACGTCTATATATACGGGCACTACTACCTCCTATGCTACTCTCACCGCTACGGAAGGCGGCACGAACACCTTGGTCGTCGAAGTGCCCCACTCCACAACTACGATCACCAGCACTTGGACCGATACCACAAGTTATACGACTACAATTACGGGCGCAACTACAAACACAGTGGTTGTTGATGTTCCCACTCCAACTGTGACAAGCACCAGTGTATGGTCCAATTCTTTCACCTCGAGTACTTTGATAACCGCCGCTGCTGGTGGTACAAACACTTTGGTCATCGAGGTTCCAAAGGAAACTGTAACTATCACCAGCACTTGGTCGTACTCAGATTCGTACACAACGACGGTCACAGGCGAACTCACTGACACCGTTATTGTCGATGTTCCCGTGCCTACTTCTTCAGCGGAATCCTCTGGCTCGTCATCTGACACTTCTGGTACTTCTTCTGGCTCTTCTGCTACAAGTTCTAGCGGCTCGTCTGCCACTTCTGGCTCTGGATCTTCTGCGACTGGCTCTAGTGGCTCGTCTGGTTCCTCGGCCACTTCCGGTTCTGGATCTTCCGCAACTGGCTCGAGCGGCTCGTCTGGTTCTTCTGCTACTGGTTCTAGCGGTTCTTCTGTCACTTCCGGTGGCTCTTCCGGTTCTGGATCTTCTGCGACTGGCTCTAGTGGCTCGTCTGGTTCCTCAGCCACTTCCGGTTCTGGATCTTCCGCAACTGGCTCTGGATCTTCTGCGACTGGCTCAGGTGGCTCGTCAGGTTCCTCAGCCACTTCCGGTTCTGGATCTTCCGCAACTGGCTCGAGCAGCTCGTCTGGTTCTTCTGCTACTTCTGGCTCTGGATCATCTGCTACTGGTTCTAGCGGTTCATCTGGTTCATCTGCCACTTCTGGCTCTGGATCATCTGCGACTGGCTCTAGTGGCTCATCTGGTTCTTCTGCCACTTCTGGCTCTGGATCTTCTGCCACTGGCTCTAGTGGCTCGTCTGGTTCATCTGCCACTTCTGGCTCTGGATCATCTGCTACTGGTTCTAGCGGTTCATCTGCCACTTCCGGTTCTGGATCTTCCGCAACTGGCTCGAGCGGCTCCTCTGGTTCTTCTGCTACTGGTCCTAGCGGTTCATCTGCCACTTCTGGCTCTGGATCTTCTGCAACTGGCTCTAGCGGCTCCTCTAATTCTTCTGCTACTGGTTCTAGCGGCTCGTCTGCCACTTCTGGCGGATCGTCGGCCACTTCCAGTGGCTCTTCCGGTTCTTCTGCTACTGGTTCTAGCGGCTCCTCTGGTTCTTCTGCGACCGGCTCTAGCGGTTCCTCCGGTTCTTCGGCCACTTCCAGTTCTGGATCTTCTGCGACTGGCTCTAGTGGCTCGTCTGGTTCCTCGGCCACCTCCGGTTCTGGATCTTCTGCGACTGGCTCTAGCGGCTCCTCTGGTTCTTCTGCGACCGGCTCTAGTGGCTCATCTGGTTCATCTGCCACTTCCGGTTCTAGTTCTTCCGCAACTGGCTCTAGCGGCTCGTCTGGTTCATCTGCCACTTCTGGCTCTGGATCTTCTGCCACTGGCTCTAGTGGCTCGTCTGGTTCATCTGCCACTTCTGGCTCTGGATCATCTGCGACTGGCTCTAGTGGCTCATCTGGTTCTTCTGCCACTTCCGGTTCTAGTTCTTCCGCAACTGGCTCTAGCGGCTCCTCTGGTTCTTCTGCGACCGGCTCTAGCGGTTCCTCCGGTTCTTCGGCCACTTCCGGTTCTGGATCTTCTGCGACTGG
>JAJMQU010000019.1:0-208318 GCA_030444895.1 Metschnikowia sp. yHMJ9 | reverse complement strand
TTTTTTTTTTTTTTTTTTTTTTTACATTTCTTTTCTGAAAAAATGCGAGCAGGACATGTTCCAGGTAGAGCAGACATTGCACGGCAATAAGCCCTTTACATGCTGTTGGGGCAGAGAAGCCAAGAAAGTAGTAGTCTGATTTAATCTGTATCAATTATTTTGGGCCTCTTCTTTGCTGCGTTTGACCCGGTGGCTTTGTTCTCTATAAAACTGTGTTTTCTACCTTATAAGGGTGTGCAAGGCATCGACTGCACCTCACTGGCCTGCAGGCCTTTAAGCGAGAGTCGGAACTGCTGGCGACTTCTTCCATCGAAAAAGTACAAAATTTGCAAGGCGAAAAAAGTGACTGACGGAAAGAAGGTAGAAGCGATGCCAGTACGCAAGAGAGTCGCTGTACTTTTTTGGTTCCGCAGGTATTCGAGTTTTTACATCTTGCACATATTACATTGCATTTCAATATGCCTTGATATGTAAGAATCAGTAACAATATACAAATCGCGGGGGCGAGGAAGGTTAGTTAAAGAACGCTGAAACTAAGAAGACCTGGAAAAATTGAAAATGTGCAGAAAAAACACAACTCGAACGTTTTGACCTCTCTTTGGACCAAGGAACACCACAAACTCACTAGTAGATTTGGCGTCTTTCTGTAACTGGTGTTGAAGCATAGCTTAGACACACTCACATACACGGTGCTCCCTCTCTCTTTCCGCACCAGCCCTACGCGCACAGAAAATGTCGGAAAAATTTGAGGACTAGTTACCGAAGCATTAACTCTGGACAGCATGGCTCAACGGGGAATGCCAGATTTGTCGAACGCCATCGTGGCGCAAGACGAGATGGGTAGACCTCTCATCATTGTCAGAGATCAAGGCAAAAAGGAGAAGAAACACGGCGTTGAAGCCACCAAATCGCACATTTTGGCCGCAAGGGCCGTTGCTTCGATCGTGAAAACATCCTTGGGCCCTCGTGGCATGGACAAGATCTTGGTCAGCCAGGATGGCGAGATCACAATCACCAACGATGGTGCCACCATCATGTCGCAGATGGATTTGGATAACGAGATCGCCAAGCTCTTGGTGGAGCTTGCCAAGTCCCAGGACGACGAGATCGGTGACGGCACCACTGGAGTCGTTGTGTTGGCCAGTGCGTTATTGGACCAGGCTCTAGAACTCATAGAGAAAGGGATACACCCGATCAAGATAGCCAACGGTTTTGATGAGGCGTGCAAAATTGCCATCACACAGTTGGACTCTGTTGCGGACAGCATTAGCGTCTCTCACGAGTCAACCGACTCCAACTTGTTGAAAGCTGCCAAGACGTCTTTGGGTTCCAAGATCGTGTCCAAGGCTCACGACCACTTTGCGCATATGGCGGTCGACTCTGTTTTGGCAGTGGCTGATCTCGAGAGAAAGGACGTGGATTTCGAGTTGATCAAAATGGAGACAAAAGTCGGAGGAAGCATTGAGGATTCGGCAATCATCAATGGTGTTCTCTTGGACAAGGATTTTTCTCATCCACAAATGCCAAAGGTGGTCAAAGACTGCAAGGTCGCTATTTTGACTTGTCCATTCGAGCCCCCCAAGCCAAAGACCAAGCACAAGTTGGACATTTCTTCCGTTGACGAATTCAAAGTCCTTCAGGAGTACGAACAGAAAAAGTTCCAGGAAATGATTCAACAGGTCAAGGACTCAGGTGCCAATGTTGTTGCGTGCCAATGGGGGTTCGATGATGAGGCTAATCACTTATTGTTGACCAACGGGTTGAACGCCATAAGATGGATTGGCGGCTCAGAGTTAGAGTTGTTGGCCATTGCTACAAACGGTAACATCGTGCCAAGATTCGAAGACCTTTCAGCCGAGAAGCTAGGACATGCAGGTGTTATCAGAGAGCTCGAATTTGGTACCACTAGAGACCGCATGTTGGTGGTAGAGGATTGCTCCAACACCAAGGCCGTCACATGTTTCATCCGAGGCTCCAATGAGATGATTGTTGCTGAAGGTGTCCGTGCCTTGCATGACTCCATCTGTGTTGTTCGTAACTTGATCAGAGACAACAGAGTTGTTTACGGAGGTGGAGCCGCAGAGTTGACGTGCTCGATCGCAGTCAGCGCCGCCGCAGACAAACAAAAAGGGATCGACCAGTACGCATTCAGGGCGTTTGCAAGCGCATTAGACCAGGTCCCTATGATTCTTGCTGAGAACTCGGGTTTGGACCCAATCGAAACTTTGTCGAACCTCAAGGCCAAACAAGTGCTCGAAAGGAGCTCCCAGTTGGGCGTTGACTGTTTGGGCAAGGGCACTAATGACATGAAAGAGCTCTTCATCATAGATCCATTGATCGGTAAGAAACAGCAGTTGTTGTTGGCTACGCAATTGACGAGAATGATCTTGAAGATCAACGACGTCATTATCAGCGGAAAAGATGAATATTAATGAGGAGGGCCAAACATGAGTACGTATATAGCTACATAATATCTTGTCAATTTATGGACGACAGAAGCACTCTAGCTGTACCTAGGTTCGCGACGAGGGACTCCGCCATTCTCGCCCTCAGTAACCCACGGCGGGTAGTGCACATACCACGGCTCCAGTCTCCTCCCCCAAAACGCTCTTGCTAGGCGGGACCAGCTTTATCAATTGAACATTGACTGTACTTCAAAATGGCGTCGATGGGCACACCTGCTGTGGTCATGGACAATGGTACCGGCTTAACCAAGTTGGGTTTCGCTGGTAACGATTCTCCTTCTTTTGTGTTCCCCACTGCCATTGCTACGTCCACCAGCGGCGGAAAAGGCGGGAGCTCGTCAAACTCAGCCAATTCTTTTTTGAGCAACAAAAGGGGCTTGGAGGACTTGGATTTCTTTATAGGGGACGAAGCGCTTGCCGCAGCATCGGGCCCAAACTACTCGTTGTCCTACCCTATCAGACACGGGCAGATCGAAAACTGGGACCATATGGAGAGGTTCTGGGAGAATTCTATATTCAAATACCTCAGATGTGAGCCGGAAGATCACTACTTCTTGTTGACCGAGCCCCCTCTCAATCCTCCAGAGAACAGAGAAAGTACGGCAGAAATCATGTTCGAGTCGTTTAACTGCAGCGGGTTGTACATTGCAGTGCAAGCCGTGTTGGCGCTTGCAGCTTCTTGGACATCCTCAAAAGTTCAGGACAGATCATTGACTGGCACTGTCATAGATTCTGGTGACGGTGTTACGCACGTTATTCCCGTCGCCGAAGGATACGTCATTGGAGGTGCCATCAAAAACATTCCTTTGGCTGGACGTGACATCACATCGTTTATTCAGTCGTTGTTAAGAGACAGAGGCGAAAGCGACACCTCGTTGCAGACTGCAGAGAGGATCAAGCAAGAGTTCTGTTACGTCTGTCCTGACATGGTCAAGGAATTCAAGAAGTTTGACCAGTATCCGGAGGAGAAGTTTGCGAAGTACATCGTGGAAACTGTCGACCGGAAAAAGACGGTGGACGTCGGGTACGAGAGGTTTTTGGCTCCCGAGATCTTTTTCAACCCTGAAATATGCTCTTCGGACTACTTGACACCTTTACCTACAGTCGTGGACCAAGTTGTGCAGTCGTCTCCAATCGATGTGCGCAAGAAATTGTACAAGAACATCGTTTTGTCCGGTGGCTCTACGATGTTCAAGGATTTCGGCAGAAGGTTGCAGAGGGACATCAAGTCTTTGGTGAACGAAAGAATCGAGTTGAGTGAGAAATTGAGTGGTGTTAAAAGCACCGGTGTTGAGGTCCAGGTGATCTCTCACAAAAGACAAAGAAATGCAGTCTGGTTTGGCGGTTCTTTATTGGCGCAGACAGCCGAGTTTAAGAGCTATTGCTACACTAAGAAGGATTACGACGAGTACGGCCCAAGCATTGTCAGAAACTTCTCATTGTTTTCTGTGCCATAGAGAATGCGGAACTAAAATAACATAACTACTGTCTTCAAGAAAAATAGAATAGTGTTTAGACTTGTAAGAGTGTATGTGCTGTCTATCTACCCAGTCGCGGGGCCCGTATTGTGTTATCAGTCGCTTGGCACGACGTACCGAGCGAGAACTTACACCCGTGCACCGATTACACTACATTGAAAGCCACCACCACCACAAGGTAGCTTCGAATCAGGCTATACGACTCGCCACGAAGTGACAGTGCATACAAGACGACAACGGATATTCGGGAGCACTGAATAACCATCAGCATGTCGACGTCGCAACTGCAAATAGTGGACGGTGTTGCGTTGAGTCAAATATTCGCTGGCCTTAGACTGAGCTCGGAAGACGAGAGAGGAAAATGTGCAATTGAGTTGAGGAACTTCTTGGCTTCCATAGCCCGGGACCTCACCCCTGAGCAGTTTAATCGCTACAACAATGAAATTAATAGGACAATCTTTGATTTGCTTCAAAGCAAGGATACCGCACAAACATTGGGCGGTATAGCTGCATTAAATGCGCTTATCGATTTCGATAGCGGTGTCGGCGAGGAAAACGCCACGAAAACGGCCCGTTTCTCGAACTACTTAAGCTCGTTGATTCTCTCCAATGATACAAATATCATGAAGCAAGCCACAAAGACCTTGGGTAAGTTGGCAACGCCGGGTGGCGCCCTTACAGGAGACTTTGTCGACTTTGAGGCCAAAAAGGCAATCGAATGGCTTCAGAGTGACAACAAACAGCACGAAAACAGGAGGCACGCTGCAATCTTAATCATTATAGCATTGGCAGATAATGCCCCGCTATTACTACAAGGTTATATCAATCCAATTCTCGACAACCTATGGGTACCACTAACAGACCACAAACTTTTGATTAGAACAGACTCGGCTGTCGCCTTGCAAAAGTGCATGTCGATTATCTACTCGCGAGGCGCTGAGTCGCGGAGAAAGTGGATCAAACGCTTGATCGATAAGGCCTCTCTGAAATTGAACGACCTGCCGATTATGAACGGCGATGTACCCGGCAAGAAGGTCCCTTCCTATCAAGTCGCCTCAAGTTCTGGCGCACCATCCACGGAGGAAATTCATGGCTCGCTATTGGTGTATCGTGAGCTCATAATATATCATGACGACCCCTACATCAAATCCATGTTTGACTACATGTATGAGAATGTCACCCTATACAAAGGCTACAAAAGCGCCATAATCAGGACGGAGCTTACTCAGATTTACTCATTGCTCTGCAAGGTGAATCCAGACCTATTTGTCGAGAAGTATTTGCATCGCACGCTATACTACTACCTCTCACAATTGAAGAAGTACAAAAACCAGAACAGCGATGCCGTCAAGACGGAGAAAAGTGCCATATTGAAAAGCATTGGTTTGATTGCATTAGAGGTTGGCAATCAGATGGCGACTTATTTGGATGCCATTTTGGACAACATAAGAGACGGCCTCTCTCACCCATCGAACTCAGGCGTCCAGCTGATCTTAGCAAATGCCGTGTCCAACGGTGACGCGTCCACCGCAAATTTGAATACCAGCTCAGTCACTCTGCAGCTTTCTTCTAAACAAAGAGCCATAAGGAAAGATATTGAGCCGGCAATTTTTGACTGCATTGGCAAACTTTCGATAGCCGTGGGTCCAGCATTGACAAAACATCTACAGAGGGACATACTTGACATGATGTTCACAAGCTGCTCCTTGTCTATACCGATGCAAAACGTTTTGCAGACATTGATCGAGAATATTCCGCCACTTACTCCGACTATCAATATCAAACTTCTCAATTTACTTAGTTTGGTTCTATCAGGCAAGCCTTTCCAACCTCCAGGCTCTCCATATGGCTCAATTGAGATGAACGAGACGCTTGCGCGAGAATATAGGTTGATAATGATCGCAAGAGACACTGGTTTAAGTGTCACCAGTATTATCAATAACCCCGAGCTCTACCAAAAGTACGACAACGCAATTGTTGTTCAGGCCTTGGAAATGGTGTCTTTTTTTGAGTTCGAGAACTATCAGCTCAACGAATTTGTGCGCTACTGCATCCTTACCTACTTGAATAGCAACAGCCCCAAAGTTCGCCGAGCGGCCACTTATACTTCTTGCAGAATCTTTACCGCAGATCCAATATGTCAACAAACCAGCGTCAACGCATTGAATGCTGTCAACGAAATCGTGGATAAAATTTTGTCCATAGCGATAACAGACCCTATTTCCGACATTAGACTCGAGGCGTTGACTTGCTTAGGTAAGGCAAACAGTTTTGATCCACAATTATCGCAGGCTGACAATGTGAAACATTTATTTGTGGCCTTGAACGATGAGAACTTTGAGATTCGGAAGGTCGCCATAAAGATCCTAGGCCGTTTATCTGTGATAAACCCGGCTTACATCGTGCCGTCCCTTAGAAAAACTTTGATACAATTGTTATCGCGGTTGGAATACGCAAACACAAGCCGTAAGAAGGAAGAGACGGCAGTGATTCTCTCGTTGTTAATCAGTAACTCGACGGAATTGTCTCGCCCTTACATCAAACCTATCGTGGAGACTTTACTCTCAAAGGCGAAAGATCCGAGCTCTTCTGTTGCTGCCAGTGCCATAAGCTGTTTGGGCGAAGCTGCCATCGTGGCAGGAGAGGATATGAAGCCATTTCTTCCAGATCTCATGCCATTGATTTTAGACACGTTCCAAGACCAAAGCTCATCGTTCAAAAGAGACGCCGCTCTCAAAGCATTGGGCCAAATCGCTGGCTCTCTGGGTTATGTGATTCAACCACTTCTAGACTATCCACAACTCTTGGGTATGCTTGTCCAAATCCTCAAGCTGGAGACGTCTCCAAATATAAGAAGAGAAACTGTCCGTTTGCTAGGTATTCTTGGCGCGTTAGATCCCTACAAGCACCGTGAAGTTGAGCAAACTTCGCAGAAAATTCCGGACGAACAAAATGCACCTCCTGTCGACATTGCATTGCTAATGCAGGGTATGTCTCCCTCAAACGAAGACTATTATCCTACGGTTGCTATCAACAATTTGATGAAAATCTTGAAAGATCCATCTTTGAGCTCACATCATAACAAAGTTATCCAAGCGATAATGTATATTTTTCAAACTTTAGGCTTGCGATGCGTTTCATTTCTTCCGCAAATCATCCCAAGTATCATCAAGGTCATGAAGAATTGTCCGGCCAACATGCTTAAATTCTATTTGCAGCAGTTGGGATCGTTGATCTTGATTGTGAAACAGCACATTCGTCCATTCTTGCCTTCCATTTTTGCAATCATCAAAGAATTTTTTAACAAGTCGACAAATCTCAACACAAAAGTGATTATCACCCATTTAATCGAGTCTATATCCAGAGCATTGGAAGGTGAGTTTAAGATGTACCTCGCTGATATATTACCTCTTTTACTTGATTTGCTCGAGGAAGACAAGTCGACCGACAGGGAAGCATCCATTCACGTATTGAGAAGCTTTGTGGTATTCGGCAGTAATATTGAGGAGTACGACCATGTTATCATTCCGACAATCGTGAAGATGTTTGAGATTGGCCCCACAGCACAGAGAAAGTATGCAATAGAGACCGTGGGCAAACTTGCAAAGTTCATTTCGTTGGTCGATATGTCTTCACGTATTGTCCAACCATTGTTGAGAGTCATGCGGCAAGAGAACGAGGAACTTTCGGCTGCTTGCATGAACACCATTTGTTCATTGGCATTGAGTATGGGCAACGAGTTCCTCGTGTTCGTGCCTGTCATTAAAAAGTGCTTGGTCGAGCAAAAGTTGCATTCTTCTATGTTTGATCAGATAGTTACGAGGATGTTGAATGATGACCCACTGCCAACAAATTTAGTCATATACAACGACTATGATATGCACCTGACCCATTTTGACGTCCCAGATATCGATATGCCCTCCAAGAAGCTTCCTGTGAACCAAGCTGCTTTGAAGGCTGCCTGGGATAGTGCTCAGCGTAATAATACCAAAGAAGACTGGCAGGAATGGATTGCGAGATTGAGCAAGGAATTACTTAAGCAAAGCCCGTCTCATGCTATAAGGGCTTGCGCTGGATTGGCGTCTGATTACAACCCTCTTGCAAAAGACTTGTTCAATTCGAGCTTTGCCTCATGCTGGGGTGAGCTTTACTCACAGCATCAAGAAGAGTTAATTGAATCGTTGTGCATAGCACTTTCTGCACCCAACAATCCGCCTGAGATACACCAAGTTTTATTAAACTTGGCTGAGTTCATGGAGCATGATGATAAATCGTTACCTATTGCTATCACTACATTGGGCCAGTATGCTCAAAGGTGTCACGCTTACGCGAAAGCTTTGCACTACAAAGAATTGGAATTCTACGAAGAACCGACTAATCCAACAATTGAGGCTTTGATAAGTATCAACAATCAATTACAGCAATCGGACGCTGCTGTCGGTATTTTGAAACATGCGCAAGTACACCATGCCTTACAATTGAAAGAGACCTGGCATGAAAAGTTGCAAAGGTGGGACGATGCATTGAAAGCTTACAACGAGCGCGAAAAGCTTGAACCTGATAATATCGAAGTTGTAATGGGTAAAATGAGGTCCTTGCACGCTCTTGGAGAATGGGAGCAGTTGTCGGAAATGGCGCAAAGAAAATGGACGTCATCTTCGAGCGACATAAAGCGCAGTGTCGCTCCATTGGCGGCAGCTGCTGCTTGGGGCTTGGGCCAATGGGACAGGATGGACTCTTATATCAAGGTCATGAAACTGGAATCTCCGGACAAAGCATTCTTCAGTGCTATTTTAAGTTTACACAGGAATAACTTTGAGGAAGCATCCGATCACATCCTTAATGCTCGCGATTTACTTGTTACAGAGATTACAGCACTTGTTAGCGAGAGTTACAATAGAGCATATGGAGTTGTTGTGAGAGTTCAAATGTTGGCGGAGTTGGAGGAGATCATCAAGTATAAATGTTTGCCACAAGGTTCTGAAAAACGTGCGTTGATGCGCAAGACCTGGAATACCCGTCTTCTTGGGTGTCAAAGAAACGTTGACATTTGGCAACGGATGTTGAAGGTAAGAGCTTTGGTAATCAAACCGAAGCAAGATATGGAGATGTGGATCAAATTTGCAAACTTGTGTCGTAAGTCTGGGCGGTTCAATTTGGCGGAGACATCTTTGAACAACTTACTCGAAGGAGGCGAAAACTCTTCAAGAGCTCCGCCACAGGTCGTTTATGCCCAATTGAAGTATATGTGGGCAAAGGGGCAAGGTAAAGAGGCACTTAGACATTTGGTAGACTTTACCACAAGGATGTCTCAAGATCTTGGCTTAAACCCGAACGATTTAATCACTCAGCCTGTTCCCACGGATGGTCCTGGGATTCCCAAGCATGTCGAGGAATATACTCGGCTTTTGGCAAGATGTTTCTTGAAACAAGGAGAATGGCAAATTGTTTTGAACAACAATTGGAGAACCGAGACCTCAGAAATAATTCTTGGAGCCTTCCTACTCGCAACACACTTCGACAACAAATGGTACAAAGCATGGCATAATTGGGCTTTGGCAAACTTCGAGGTCATATCGCTTTATTCGCTGAACAATGGAAACAATTCTTCCAATGTCTTAGAGCAAAACGATAGTCAGGAAAACCAAGTCCAACAGCTGCAAATGATTTCTATGGAAGTTGTTCAAAGGCATGTTATTCCGTCAATCCAAGGCTTTTTCCATTCCATCGCTTTGTCGAGCTCGAATTCTTTGCAAGACACCTTGCGTTTACTCGCATTATGGTTCAAATTTGGAGGAATTCCTGAGGCAGCACAAGCGATGTCTGATGGGTTTAGCATGGTGAAGATCGACAACTGGTTACAGATTGTTCCGCAATTGATCTCTCGTATCCACCAACCAAACCAAATAGTCAGCAGATCATTGCTTGGGCTTCTCACGGATTTGGGCAAAGCACATCCTCAAGCTTTAGTCTACCCATTGGCAGTTGCGGTGACATCGGAGTCGGTTAGTAGAAAGAAAGCTGCGCTTTCCATCATCGACAAGATGAGGATTCATTCCGCAACTCTTGTCGAACAATCCGAGTTAGTGAGTAACGAGCTCATTCGTGTTGCGGTGTTGTGGCTTGAACAATGGTACGAGGGATTGGAAGATGCTTCCAGATTGTTTTTCGGTGAACACAACACAGAGAAAATGTTCGAAGTCCTTGACCCCTTGCACAAGATGTTGAAGAAAGGACCCGAGACAATGAGAGAGGCGTCATTCAACAATGCCTTCGGTAGAGAATTAGCTGACGCATATGAGTGGGTGTTAAATTATCGCCGAACCAAGGACATCACGAACTTAAATCAGGCGTGGGATGTTTATTACAATGTTTTCCGCAGAATCAGTCGCCAACTTCCTCAACTTCAAAACTTGGAGTTGCAATTCGTCTCACCTAAACTTGAAGAGGCGAACAATCTCGAGTTGGCAGCCCCAGGAACTTACGAGCCTGGGAAGCCTATTATTCGTATCATGAAATTCGAACCGACATTCTCTGTGATATCTTCGAAACAGAGACCAAGAAAACTAGTCTGCAAGGGAAGTGATGGCAAAGACTATCAATACGTTCTCAAGGGACACGAGGATATTCGCCAAGACAATTTGGTGATGCAATTGTTCGGATTGGTTAATACTTTGTTGTTGAACGACACGGAGTGTTTCAAAAGACATTTGGATATTCAACAGTTCCCTGCAATCCCACTTTCACCTAAGGTGGGGTTGTTGGGCTGGGTGCCCAACAGTGACACTTTCCACGTTCTTATCAGAGAGTATAGAGAGTCAAGGAAGATCTTGCTTAACATTGAACACAGGATCATGCTTCAAATGACCCCAGATTATGACAGTTTAACGATTTTGCAGAAGGTTGAAGTCTTCACTGGTGCATTGGATAATACAAGGGGCCAGGACTTATATAAAGTCTTGTGGCTCAAGTCCAAGTCGTCAGAGGCGTGGCTCGATAGACGGACTACGTATACGAGATCGCTAGCAGTCATGTCAATGGTGGGCTATATTCTCGGCCTAGGAGACAGACACCCATCGAACTTGATGCTCGATCGCTTGACAGGAAAAGTTGTTCATATTGATTTTGGAGACTGCTTCGAGGCGGCAATTTTGAGAGAGAAATATCCCGAGAAAGTTCCTTTCAGACTTACAAGAATGCTCAACTATGCCATGGAGGTGAGTGGAATTGAGGGCTCTTTCCGTATTACTTGTGAACACGTTATGCGTGTTCTCAGGGACAATAAGGAGTCTTTGATGGCTATCTTAGAGGCATTTGCATACGACCCGTTGATCAATTGGGGCTTTGACTTCCCTGCCAAGGTCTTAGCTGAGGCAACGGGCATCAAAATTCAGCAACACAACACCAGTGAGCTACTCAAAAAGGGCGAGATCGACGAGGCTGAAGCTCAAAGGCAATACAAGCAAAACGCATTAGAAGTCAGAAATGCCAGAGCTGCGCTCGTTCTTAAGAGAATTACGGATAAGCTTACAGGCAATGACATCAAGAGATTGAAGGGTTTGGATATACCAACTCAAGTTGATAAATTGATTCAACAGGCTACGAGCGTTGAAAATTTGTGCCAGCATTATATAGGGTGGTGCTCATTTTGGTGATCGCCTTATTTCAGCCATGTCACTTCTATTTAAAATATTGATAATGCATACATATATTGATTAGGCCACTTTCTTTGAAGCACTGGTGAACCCAGCACCCTTGAGAGACAAAATCAAGAAATCGTCGTTGCCATCATCGTCCTCTGCCATATATGCCTCTGTTCCAAATATCGTTTTGATGTCCCTTAAGCACCTTATGAAATCCTCACTAACTTGCCTCTTGTGCAATTTTAGGCGGCCAACATCTTCCTTTCCGATAGCCATGTATGCCAATACCAACTTGAGTTGATTTCTTCCGAAGCAAGTTGAGATTGATAACTCTTCAAGGAGCTGGAGCGCCACACGTTCTCCCAACTCCTCGGGCAACGAAGCTGCCTCCCCAGTACCTTCTGCAAATACTCTCCAACCCTTTTTCGACTCGGCTACCAAAGTAACACCGAAACCTGGAGATTTGCCCGAATTTTCACCACGCCAAACATCTGCCGTTATGTTGACCTCAATTCCAGTGGGCCGGAACGCTGCTCTGGCACTGTCGATGATTCTATTCACAATAGAAGGAGAAACTCTTGCGCAGTATGCCACACCTCTGATCGCAGACATTTTGGGAACGTCTATCGCGTGGAGAGTCAAAGGTTGGGAGATGAGCGAGTTGCAAATGAAGTGAACTTCTCCGCCGCCCAAAGGAGCGCATCCTCGTTTCAAGATGTGTAGCTCAATTTCTCTCACACCAAACCTTTCCATGACAGGAAGCATTCCCCACTTGATAGCTTCCACACCCGCATCGAGCGACTCGTTGGACGAGGTCAAGCCTTTGAGTACGATGGAAAATTTCTTCTTAGAAAATGGAGCGAGGTACAACAACGGCTCGAGAAAGTAGCCAACAGGTTTATCCCCTGAGCAAGTGTGCGTTAGCAGGCCACCAATCACGATGCCGGGCCTGAATATGACTGTGGTACCGGTATAAGAGATTTCGATATGGGATCCATTGGTAATGGCTTCTAGAAGACGCAAAAACGAGACTTCGTGATCTCTTAGACCAGGATTAACATCGTTCGAGCGGATCTTTGTGATTCGTATATGGCTCCCCGTTAAAGTTGCTAGCACAAGGCGGAAACAGAAGTTTCTCTCGCCCTCGAACGTTATCTGTTTATTGCTTGACATGGCGTCTGACGGTATTAAAATCGAGAACCAGAGATGAGCATCGGCTGGTGCGACTGTATGCAGAGGATGGGTGCAACTGATTTGCGGCAGAAACCACTACTTCCGGAATATTTTACGCGTAACAAAAGGTAGTACTCTAAGGGAATGCTTTGATTTGGGCCTTTCCAATTCTGCTATGCTATCTGCTGGAGCTGAAGCGGTGCTCGCTCTTTTTTTTTGTCTTGTCTCATCGGTATGCAAACGAGCACTATTCCGAGACGACGGCGGGATTCACAAAAAAATATTACGTGACAGAACTGCTACTCACAAAATGCACCCGTGTACTTCGGTAAGTCGTTGAAGAATCTCTGTATACCATGGAGTCCACACCCCATCTAGTTCGTGTTTCATTGCCAACCCACAGGTATGCACGGACGAAGTGTTGTGCCTCACACGACCAAAAGAGCGGTGCACGCGAATGTTAGTTCATTTCCAGAGTAGAAGCCGGATACCACGCAAAATCTCCAGGTCGGTTTGCCAAGCTCCGTGACTAATACCATCAATTAGGCATGGCTTCAAATACCGACTCTGCGGAGCAAGCGCACTCCAAGCGCCCGAATGAAGAGCTGGCAAGCGACGAGCTGAAGGGCAAAAGAATCAAGACGGAAGCCCAGCCAGAGGACTCTAATTGGGACGGACTCTTCGAGCCGCTCCCTTTCGAGACAAAAGGTGGCATTAAGAGCCTGGACTTTCCCTTAGAAGAGGCTCCGGACTTTGATTTGCCGGATTTCCTATCAGACACAAGAGGCTTGCCCAACAGTCGCCAGGGGTCTTCTACACCGCATGCGGCCACCATGAATACACCTGTAAATGTCGCTTCAGGACTAGACCTGTCTGGCACGGGGCAGGAAACGGATCACAAAGCTTCTGGTGTAAAAATTCCGGCGACAAGCAACTTCCCCGCAGAAATTACAAGGACAAACTCAGTAAGTGGACTCACGGAAGGAACTTCGCAGCAGACGGGGGGTGCTGTCCGCACACAGATGCAGCACTCCCAGTCTTTGCAAGGTCTGTCGTCAACGTATCAGTACCAGAAGGGCCAGGGACAGTATCCGAGTCAGTTACGCGGCATACCGCAAAATCCCATCCCGTCACCAGCAGGGCAAAAGGCTGGCATACCGTTTGATCCGAAAAGAGCATATGCTATGCAACCCACTGGGTCTATTCCGACTGTTCCTGCGACAAACTCAAATCCGTTGACCAACTACAGTGCCACACAAAGTACTGCTCAAGACAGAAGCAAGCCGGAAGATCCGTCCAAGCTCAATGACGCTCTAGCTGCAGCAGGCGTGGATATACAAAGGGAAGAAGAGCTTCTATCAACTAATTACAACAGATCTGCGCTAAATCTCTACCAGCAGCAGATAATGAACAGGCAAAGGCAAGTAAGCGGGCAGTTGAGTGCTTTCTTGCACCCTTACCACGTCGCTTTATTCATGAACAGGGTTGCGCGAGAGAACGGAGTGATGCAAAATTTCATGTCAGATCCGGAGATGCTTGATTTGATGTCCTCTGCATGCAAAGAGTGGCTTTCTAACATTGTTACCAAGACTGTTGCGTTGGCCAAGCATAGGAGGAGAGGGATCCCCGCATTCAATCCCAAACACAAACTTGCAGGAAAACAAAAAACAATTCCTAATTCCCAACGCTCTGAAGTATCGAAAGAACTTCGGAGCTTAGCATTGAAACAGAAAGAGGCAGAAGAGAGACGAGTAGCCAAAAGGGCGCTCTTGGGCCTTGAAAAGAGCGATGAAGTTGCTCCAGATTCTGCTAACAAAGCTGGAGCTGAAGAAACATTGCATAGGGCTGCCAATGCGACGGCAGCCATGATGACGCTGAATGCGTCGAGAAAAAAATACTCTTGGATGACGTCGGGGAATGGAAGCTCGGCGGACGACGCAAAAAGCGGGAGTGGCAAGGATTCGGCCTCAAAACTCAACTATCTCATATCTGCGAGGGGAGACAATGGTCTCAGATTTAGAGAGATCAGGACAGGTAACACCATCACCTCGAAAGATCTACTTGGTGTGCTAGAGGACGAACGTGTGGGTACCACCAAGGCTGTGATCAAGGGTTACGCGAGATTGAAGGACTAAGTATACTGTATAATAAATAATCGAAGCATGAGCAAAAAATTTATAAGTTATTTGCCTGTAACTTCTCTTGAATTCTATTCTCTTTCCTATTTCTGTTTACGTTTACTGGTTGTATACTCGTGCACTAGACTCAGTGCCCCGGCTGGAGAGCGACCACAGTTGGCTGCATCGCGCACGGTAACGCTTTGTTTACATGCGAATAATAGAGCACACAAACAATTAAAGAACGCTCATACATTTTAGCCAGGACGTACAGTGTCCACTACAAAAAAAAAAAAATAGAACGTCCGTGACCAAAGCTCGGGGCACCTGCAACATTATCCAAATGGACTTCACGCTAACGACGTATTACAACGCATTTGACGTTGACAACGAATACAAGTATGACCCGGCGGGGTTCGACTCCAGAATCGAGTCAGTCACTCATTCACTAGCTCACTCGACGGACGCCGTTTGTCACAATGCCGAGCTTCTAGAGGATCTTGTTGATATGACCCACGGGTTCTCCAGCTTGAGCGATCAGCAGAAGAAGCAACTAGCTTACCTAATAACGTCTTCATTGATTGCCGCGTGCCTGCAATGTAAAATCGCGTCAGAGCAAGAGGATTTTGTTGATAACGTGGATACGGCAAAGGCAGAGCTTGAGCGGTATGGCTACTTGTTGTTTGTCTTGCTCAGTTTTCTCGGAACTGAGGATATCCCCGTCACCACCTCGTCTTACCGCCTGCGCCCAGTCTCTGACAAATGGAAGACCAACTGCTCACAGATCGAAGAAGCCTTGGACGCGATAACATCGTGCTTGCGCTTACCGCTCCAGAGGATTTTTGTAACGACCGCGGAAAGGTTTCAGTTCCTCGAAATGTTCATCAGACCAATATTCCGGGCGATGGAGATGCCTGAAAGGATGAGAATCGTAAACATAAAGATGCTCATGTTCAGAAATATAGCCACTGCAGTGACGCAACATTCTTTAACTTCGGTTGTACAGAGCTTGATCATCCAGTCCTTGACGTACTACGTCCACTTGTCATCTGTGATGGCTGAGCTTTTGTACTATCTCAATTCAAATTACGACCATATTGCTCTTTCTGAGGAGTTGCTACGCGAGATCAGTCAATTGGAGTTCAACTCCAACGACTCGAATGGCCCGAAATCGATTTCCGAATTCCTTATCAAGTTTTCCGAATTAAGCCCCAGATTAATCTTGAAACAGATGTCATCGACTGCTCAGCTACTAGACAACAGCAATCAGACGTTAAGATGTTCTGTTGTTGAGACATGCGGGAATATCATCGTTGACATTCTAAAGTCAGAGTTCGATACGTCAGGGTCAGCGGATGACCCAACTACAAATGGCCCTCTGCAAGTAAACGGGCTTCTAAACTTATTGGAGGAGAGGTTCTTGGACCAAAATCCCTTTGTCAGAACTAAAGCGATTCAGGCTATGGTGAAAGTATGCTCACTTCCCCTCAGAATGCCTAAAAGAAGGCACTCGGTTATGCTTATCGCCGTCAGATCGTTGGGCGACAAGAGTACGCTTGTCCGGCGAAATACCATAAAATTGATGTACAAGGTTCTTTTGTCTCACCCCTTTTCTGCGGTACATGGAACTCAGTTGAACTATGACGTTTGGAAGAAAAGGTTGGAAGATGCTGAAGCCGAACTTGAACAGTACTTACCAAAATCTCTTACACATATGCATAAGAAGACGGACGACCCACCCGATCCGGACGCCATGGACATTGATGAGACGGAAAGAAATGAGCAAACTCAAAAGGCAGAGGGAGATTCGGCAGATCTGGACTCTGACATAGACCACGATGAATTAAATCGATCAATGATGGAGCAGGAACGATCCCTTCCGGACCAAACGGTTTTGGTCAAGGCCAAACTCAAAGCGCAATACTATCAAGATGCAATTGACTTCATTGAAGCAGTACAAGACGGCACTTCCATTGTGTCAGACCTACTCTTTTCGAAGAATAGAAATGAGGTTTTGGAGTCGATGGACTTCTTAGTATTAGCGGATGTCTGTGGCATTGCGAATTCCAACAAGGGAATCCGTCGCATGCTACACCTTGTGTGGATGAAAGGATCTTCTGACGAAGGAAAGTCCATCTCCTCTCATTTGATAGACTGCTACAAGGACCTTTTCCTCACGGCCCCAGAACATTCGACAGCGTCGCAGACTGCGATCTTGTTTGCAAAAAATTTGATAGGTTTGACACAAAACGCATCCGTTGCCGACTTGGCTTCTCTAGAGAAGCTCCTTTGTCTCATGTATGAGAACAAGCTCATCCACGGAGAAATCATAAAAGTGCTTTGGCACATCTATAGCAAAGCAAGCTCTGATGATCCAAGTTATCCCCAGCCCATGGTACACGGTGCCATTCAGATATTGGGAATGTTGGCCCTGACCGAGAAATCAATCGTCCTTGCTGGAATCGACTCTCTCTTACAAATTGGCTTGGGCGAGATTGGAAGGAATGATATGCTTCTTTGCAAGTACACCTGCGCAACAATATCGAAGGTAGTTGGCCTGAAGCAGAAACCAAGCGAGCAACTATTCTTCCGCGAACAAGATGATGTCTTGAAAGGGATGGCGGATGTTTTGACTCTCTATACCGACAAACCGGAGTGGTATGGTGTAGCAGAGCAATCGTTGACAGCTATATTCAAAATTGCGCCTAACCCTGAAGAAATTTGCACGGATATTTTGAAAGCGAAATCCAGTCAAGTATTTGAACCGTCGGATGCGCAAATATCGAAGGTGAATGCCCTTTCACAACTTCTTTTTTTGGTGGGCCATATTTCAATTAAGACCATTGAGCATTTGGAGAAGCTTGAGACTCGGTTCAAAAAACAAAAGCACGAGTCAGAGGCTAAGAAAGGAGGTGACGATGCTGCAAATGGTGAAAATGAGCTAGAGATGATCGGCGGAACGTCCGAAGACGACTTTACAGATGCGGTGGTCTACATCAAAGAACGAGAGCTTCTCTTTGGGGAACAGTCTATTCTTACGAAGTTCAGTCCTCTTGTGAAAGAAATTTGCTCGAATAATCGGGACTTCGGCGACGAGAGACTACAACGATCAGCGGTATTATGTTTGGCGAAACTAATGTGCGTCTCATCTAAATTCTGCGAAGAGAACTTGCCATTGCTCATCACAATAATGGAGAAATCTCCAGATCCGGTCATCAGATGCAACTGTGTCCTCGGTCTAGGAGACATGGCAGTGTGCTTCAATAATTTGGTTGATGAAAACACCGACTTCTTGTACAGACGGCTCACGGACGAGAACATTATGGTGCAAAGAACATGTCTTATGACAGTGACGTTCTTGATTTTGGCGGGACAAGTCAAAGTCAAGGGACAGCTTTCTTCCATGGCTAAATGTCTAGAAAATCTGGATCAGGGCATCAGTGACATGTGCAAGTTGTTTTTCACAGAGTTGGCTACGAAGGATAATGCTATCTACAATGGATTTATTGATATCTTTAGTGGACTCTCGAATGACGAGGCATTGGGCAAAGATGCCATGAAACGGATTATAAAGTTCTTGGTGAGCTTTGTGGAGAAAGAAAAGCACCAGAAGCAATTGTCCGAGAAACTTTTAGTCAGATTGTTGAAGTGCCAATCCGCCCAGGATTGGGATGATGTGGCTTTTGTGTTGAACACAATACCCTACAAAAATGATGCGATCAACCAGACCTTGGAAGCTGGCTACAAGACCGTTCTGGCTAGAGAGTAGAGTAGACGTATATGTTTATATACATATTCCTACTAACGAATATCCACATAAGCTATTACACAAAGAAGCGCGAAAGAACGTGCAGATGAGACCCCGCAGTAAATAAAACTACCAAGCTAGCTTCAGCATAACCACTATACCGGCCAGCATGTTTCAGAAATTGCAAGAGGCCATTGCAATGGCACTGGAATCGGCCGGCATGGACGAGGCCAATTTTAAAGTCTTATTATGTGCCTTAGTCTCCTTCCCTTTCAGCTGGGTTTTCAAAAGACTTCCAGATCATCATTTCACGCTGAAGCACGTTTATATAATTGGGGTCACGGCATTTTATATTTTTGGGATCTTGAATGTCAGCTCTGGTCTTCCAACTATTCTATTTTCGGTCGCTGGATGTTACTTCATCACGAGGTATTTGCGTAGCCTGCTGATGCCATGGGTCAACTTTTTATTCTTGATGAGTTGCTTAGCATACAAACACTTTGACATGCAATTCTTTAATGAGTACAACAGCAAAGTTATTGATCTCACTGGTGCTCAGATGGTTTTGGTCATGAAACTCTCCGCTTTCGGTTGGAATGTACATGACGGAAGGCTGAAAAACCCTCCATCAGCATACACCCAGGCGAGAGTTGTGAAGAAACACCCCAACATCTTGCCTTTTATGGGTTACGTATTCTTTTACCCGTCATTCTTAACTGGCCCTGCTTTTGACTACGTGGACTACGACAAATTTATACACGGGTCTCTTTTTGATGATGTCCCCGAGGAGAATCGTCCCGGTAAACGGAAGCGCAGAATCCCTCGAAGTGGACGTCAAGCGCTCAGCAAGACAATGCAAGGGTTTTTCTGGGCGTTCTTGTTTCTACAGGCTCCAAAGTGGGTTTCCATGGACTATGTTTTCAGCCACGAGTTCGTGAAAGATCACACTCTTCTCTACAGGATATTTTACTTATGGGCCCTTGGGCTTTCACACAGATTGAAGTACTACACCATTTGGCAAATTGCAGAGGGGTCATGCATTTTGTGTGGAATTGGATACAATGGCTACGATAAGCAAACAAACACTTTCAAATGGAACAGGGTGCAAAACATTGATCCGTGGAAGTTTGAGTCAGGACAAAACGTCCACGATTGTCTCGAGGCTTGGAACATGAACACTAACAAGTGGTTGAGGCATTACGTCTATACAAGGACTGCAAGAACCGGCAAAAAACCAGGTTTCAGAAGTACACTCTTCACTTTTGCAACTAGTGCTTTTTGGCATGGTACTAGACCGGGGTACTACTTGACGTTTGTGTTGGGTGCATTTGTACAAACCATAGGTAAGATCTTCCGCCGCAATCTTCGTCCTATCTTCATGGAATCCGACGAGAAGACGCCCAAATCCACAAAGGTTTTATATGACTTGGTCTGCTTATTGGTCACTCAATTGTCATTTGGCTTCATTTCTCAACCATTTGTCATTTTGGATCTCAAAAAGTCCCTCCACTGCTGGGCAACCGTGTACTTTTACGTACCAGTTGGCGTGGCACTCACTCTATTTCTCTTCAATGGCCCTCTTGCACCATACACTCGCAAGGTATGCCGCTCACTTACACCACGAGACAAGAAACAAGAGAAGTCGAGCGCCTTGAACAAAAACGAATCACAGAAAGTGCTGTACGCTATCGAAAAGGCTCTTTCGGAAAGCGATGATACCGCAAACCTTGGGTTGCCTCCTATCGATGTTCTAGAAGGAACGACAAAGGAGGAAATAGAGGAAGAGATGAAAGATTTCTCCGATGCTTGGAAGTCCTTCCGCCAGAGGAGGGGCTCATTCGGGGATGACTTAGATGGGCTACGTGATGCCTACAAAAACTTCACAAATGAAATTAATGATATATTCATCGCGAAGAAGGAGGAGGCGAGACAAAGAAAAAACAAAATGCAATGATGAGAGAACGTCGGCATTACGTTGACATCGGCACAACACACAGTTTGGCCGGCGCGAGTATCTTGGCACTCGCAGTTTTTCGCAACACCGCAGCGAAGGTTGAGTACGCGCCAAGCGCATCGCATGCTTAGCAAGCTTACGCTCGACGGCGTCACGTGCACGTGGACATTGGTGGAACGATCGAGATTGCGAATAATGTGGGGCGAATATTTTCATCACAAGCAGACTATGTTTTCGAGGCAACGTTTGACAAATAAGCTGATATGGCTCGCCAGGACTCTTTCCACTGAAACCTCCAGACCTCCCACTGGTATTGTTTTCATGAATATGGGTGGCCCCAACAAAAGTTCCGATACTTACGACTTTCTTCTCAGACTCTTCTCAGACAAAGACTTGATTCCATTAGGCCCTTTCCAAAATCTCACAGCAAAGTTCATTGCCAAAAGAAGAACACCAGAAGTTTCAGAGAAGTATGAGGAAATTGGTGGTGGCTCTCCGATTAGATACTGGTCAGAATACCAATCCGAGAAAGTCTGCAAACGATTGGACGAGATCAGCCCCGAGACAGCACCTCATAAGCCATACGTCGCGTTTCGGTACGCTCCGCCATTGACGGAAGAAACTTTATTGCAGATGAAAGCAGACGGAGTCAAGAGAGCCGTTGCTTTTTCTCAGTATCCTCAATGGTCGGCTTCTACGTCAGCTTCGTCTGTGCACGAATTATATCGCCAAACACAACTTCTTGATCCGGAAAGATCAATTCAGTGGTCAATGATTGATAGGTGGCCAAAGGACAAATGCTTGGTTAACCCTTTTGCAAAGCTTATTCAAGAAAAACTTGAAGAGTTTCCCGCAGAGGACAGAGACAAGGTTGTTATTTTGTTTTCTGCGCACTCGTTACCTATGCAGATAGTCAACCGTGGCGACTCTTATCCTGCCGAAGTAGCAGCCTCTGTATATGCTGTCATGGAGAAGCTCAATTTCTCCAATCCCTACAGGTTGGTGTGGCAGTCTAAGGTGGGCCCAAAGGCATGGCTAGGCGCAGCAACGTCTAAGATAGTTGAGAAATTAGAATTGAACGAGAACGTGAAAGGTCTCATCTTGGTTCCCATTGCGTTCACATCCGATCACATTGAAACTTTGCACGAATTGGACATTGAATTGATGGAGGATTCGAAGAACCCAGACATTATTAAGAGAGCAGGCTCGTTGAACGAAAACGAGGAGTTCCTTGCAGGCTTGGCCGATTTGGTGAAGAGCCACCTCGAGTCCGGTGAGCCCTACTCCAAGCAATTGGAGCTCGATTGGGAGTTAAGCAAGGACTTTACGTCTGATACGTTCTCTCATCCCGGCGAGTTGTTTGGCAAGCATTCGGGAAGCGAGTAAGGTCGATATAGTACATAGATAAATTCACCTAGAATATGCTCGAACTAAAAGGTTCAATCGGAATCATCGTCAGCATCAGGATCAAAGAGATCCAAATCGAGACTTTCCGCCGAAGGCTTGGTGTCTGTCAGAGAATGTTTATGCGCCTGTGACTCGTGTTTGAGCGGACCTTCGGCTCGGGCGCCGTGAGACTCATCCGGAGACATGCCGATATGCGCGTCGTCCATAACGACGTCGCTGTTTGCGGTCTCGGGATTTGGGGCGAAGTCAGTCATGCCTGTATCGTCGCCAAGCTCTGCTTTTATTAACTCGTTTGGCTTGATGGAAGCCATTGCCAATGTGCCTCGTCTTAAGGAATCCTCAGCGGGCCAGATGTAGTTGTTAGGGTGTATTAGTTGGGACAGGACCGTGGCCGGAGTCCTTGAGAATTTGGCAAGCTTCATTGCGTAGTCGAGAAGTGCTTCCACGTCCACATTATTCAATTTCTGCACCTCTGTGTTGGCAGCCGCAGGTGTTCTCGGAAGGCTCTTCAACTGGCTGCGGTAGGAAATGAGCTCCTTGAGGATACGCTTTGACGTGGAATCTAGGGCTTCTTTTACCTTTGTCAATGACTGGATCTCTTCGCCCAAGTGCTGATGCTTATTGAGTCGCTTCAAGTCCTGCGAGATTCCGTTGCTGACGTCTATGAGCTCGTCGACGGTGGATGTGAACTTTTCTTCCTTGAACGAGGTGATCGACAGCGACAATTCGCCGAAAAGAGCCTCAAACGTCCGGAGGTTTTCGACGATGGGAAGCTTCTCAAACTGTGCAACATCTTCTTGCGTAATTAGCTTCAGCCGGATATTATTGACGGTCACTGGTGGGTTTCTTGCTGGGTTAAGCGAGCTGGTAACATATGCTCCTGGGGTGGACGGCCGGGACGAGGGTCGAGGAGTGCCAGGCCCGGAGAGTTGGCTCAATCGCGTAGACAGCCCCACCCGGGAGACTGGGACGGATAGAAACGAGTTGTCCTTTTTGTGTGGGAGCATAAGACACGGGTCTCTCACAGAGTAGTCGCATACAAAAATTCACGGTAGTAGATGTACATAGTGGGTGCGAACGGCACGAAGGCTAGAGCAGTAACCAGCTTGACACCAGTATACGTAAATTATTTACACAGCCGTGCCTTATACTTCAGGCGGGGCACCACTTTTCTTATGACGTTAGAAAGGCGATAAATTACCCTCCTGACGATTTCCCCATTCGTTCTACCTGCCTTTGAAATCGCCGGAGTACTTGATGAAGAATGTCTTTGGAGATTTGTCCGATTCCGACTCCGAGCCTGCGGCCAAGCTCCCACCTCCCAAAAAGCTCAAAGTTCCAACTGAGGGTTCTTCTAGTGGGAGTTGCAGTGCTGTAAGGCGCCCATCGAATGCATCTTCCGGTGACCTAGAGAAAGGTGCCAACAGCCTGGAGGATGAGGACGGCGCCTTCCAAGAGTCGTTTAAACCTAGAGACCCTCAAGAACACAACAAGAAGGCGAGCGTCAACGAATCTATTCTAGACCCAAACTCGGTGGGGTTCAAGATGATGGCAAAGATGGGCTATGTAATGGGACTGGCAATCGGGTCAAAACACAGCCAAAGTGGCTTGAAAGAGCCCATTGCTGTAAGGCACATGCAGCGAAAGACTGGGATTGGAGCCAAGGTGCTCGAGCGGAAAAGCTTGCTGGAAGCCTTCCCGGATGAGACGTCGAGGGTGAGAGACTCATTTCGGGAAAAGCACAAGCTGCGGAATGCGCCGTCAATGATCGCCAAGTTGCAACGGTTTTGTTTCAGAGCGTCGGGTGAAGATGTGCTCCTCGAAGAAGGCACAATCTCTGTTGCAGATGTGAACGAGCTATGGCGGGAACATGTGTTGCAGCTAAGGCTGACGCACAAAAGGACCCGCTTGTTTGGAGAAACACACAAAGATTCTGCTGAGGAACAGCCGGAACCTCCAGAAGAGAAAGAAACAGGCTGGGAAAAACTAGGTCTCTTGATCGAGCACGCGAGGCTGAAATACTTCTACTGTCTCTTCTGCGGGGTGCAATATAGTGATGCTATGGACTTGTCTGCCAATTGCCCAGGAGAACACGAGGAAGACCATGAAATCTGACGCATGCTCAAAATGCATTTTCTAGATACCGCTGGCGGGCCTCTTTCTTCTCCTCACATGCTCTGTTGTACTCCTCGATTGTGGATGGCTCGTTACTGTCATCAAAATTCAACATATCGATCTCCTCTTTCGTTAGGTCCTCAAACACGATGTTCGTGCTCAACTCTGCAAACACTGCAGGCGGCTCTTCTGCTGCAGTATAGGTAGCAGTCTTTCCCGTCGGCTGAAATCGTAGTTTCCCCTCAGATGTGAGCTTCTCCCGGCCCCAGCGCAAAACGAGCCTGGACTCGTTCACAACCACTCCATGCATGAATAGCAATGCATTTTCAGCGCTAGCACGAGAAAGGTACTTGATGTGAGCCAAGTTGTCTGTGCGGTTGACCCTGCAGTATATTATATGACCAAACAGCAAAAAGTGGGCTATTAGCTCGTCTCGTGCGATTGCGGGAGTCACATTTTTGATGCAAATGACTGTATTGTTGGGGTCTGTGAACGGTGACAAAGGCGGGTGATATTGCGCTAGCGTGGTTCGCGGCTGGGCCTCCGTATGTCTCTTAGTCGATTGGCCAGACGAGTCCTGGCTGCCGCCATTAGCAAGACCAACTCTAATGGCGCGTTGGCCCAATATAATGCCGTTCATTTCTTTCAAAGCTTTCGTTTGAGATTCGGGGTCGAAGAATCGCACAAAGCCGAAACCTTTCGAGTGCCCAGAGTTTGCATCGACCATTATTTTCACTTGCTTGACAGCCCCGGGGTACTGTTTGTTGAACTCAGCAAATAGCATCGCTTCTGTTACTTCTGTGGCAAGATCGCCCACGAAAAGCGAGAAGTCAGGCAGGTTCTGCGAGTGATGGGCACCGCCTCTCGGGGCTTGCTGCCTCGAATCTCCGTGGTTACTACCCGAAGCCCAGTTAAGCTTGAAGTACCTCTGTGAGCCAGGTATTTGTGTGCGGTTTTTTTGCAAGGCGCTAGCCACCAAAGTCTGGTTGGGGAAGGTGACGAAGCAATACTGTGGCTTTCCGGTTTTGTCCCGGATGATCTTGACATTCGACGGGGCCTCGCCTGCTTTGACCCAGATATCGAATATATCACTTTCGGACCAGTTCATGTCAAGGTCACCCATCCATAGCTGATTCTCGGTCTGTATTTGCGAGTAAACCTGATGATGAGCATTTCCCGGCTGGAATCGAGCTTGAGGCGGCTTCTGGGAAGGGAACCCTCCCCGACTTTGCCTTCCAGAAGGAGCATTATTGCCGTATTTGGACTGCTGGCCTTGCGATTGCTCATATCCACGTCCGTAGGAGCTCCCGTAGGACGGCAGGTGGTGCGAGCTATTGGAATCGTATTTGCTATGAGGCTGGCTCTGATTCGGGCTGTAACCCTTATTGAAGGTCGACGAACTGCCTCGGTTCGCATTGCCGTCCCGCTCGACAAACCGGCCTGCTCGCTGTCCAGTTTGGTATGCTCCGTTGGGTAGAGTGTGCCTTGCATTGGCAGAGCTGTGTCTGTGACTTTCGTTCAGCCGCTGCCCTCCGTTGTCTTCGTAGCCCGCACCGTAGCCTGGCCTGCTATTTGGCCGGTACCTGTCGTACGAAGAGCCCAGGTAGTGCGACATGGGGCGTAGCGATGCGTTTTGTGTGGAGAATGGCGAAGGCTGAGAGATGCGAAAGTTCCAATATACGTACCGATGTTCGATCGCGAATGGCCGCGCATTTGCAGTAGCTGTGGCCAAACACTGGCCCACTGATGGAGAGTAATAGGGCGATAGCTTACATAATCAGCCATCCGGAGAAGCTAAATCGCCACCACGCTGCATGAAACACACAGAAAGTCTATTTCTTATTTTTCTGGCCACTCGTGCTGCCTGTCTTTATGTCCTCTTTATGCCCTTTCCGTACTCTGCCATCGTCTTAAGCACTCGCACCTCCACCCACCGAGCAGGGCTCTCTCGCTCCTGCACAACTTGCTCCAATTAAAGAGTGAGAAATGTCAACTCTCAGGTAAGCATCAACACTCTCCAACCATGTTATCCAGAATCAGTGGAAGGTCAACTCGCACGCTCAAGAGATTCCAGTCTCACGCCACCCACACAGAGCCCAAGGCTGTGCCCTTCAGCAATAAGTACAACTTCAACGCGAGCCCTCCCCCCATCCACTCGTACTGGGAAGCCCGCAACTTCACGGTGTTACTTGCATTTGTCCCACTTTTTATTGGCGTTGGGTCGTTGGGCGTCTATATTGGAAACAACATGAGCGGCTACCAAGGCTTTTTGGAGTTTGCTGACTCGCCCAACTCGCCTTTGAAAGATCTTAAGTTCGGCGAGCCACAGGGCAAGAAGTAGTGTACTTTGCATCATAGAAATATCACATCAATTATGAAGGAGAGAGAGAGAGAGCGAGAGAGAGAGAGAGAAAGAGAGCTGTAGAGACTCACGGAGGTTTCGGCGTTGTAACTGAGCTTACTGCTATCGCTTGCCGAAGCGACGGGTCTCTTGCGACCTACGTCATACTACAATAACATAAAGCAACAAAAATACAGACACATAGACCCACCAAGAATTCCTGTAGGAGCGACAGCTTCATTTCTTTCACCACCGCCAGATATTGTGATTACTTTGTCCTTTCCGTCCAGGGTATAGTACTAGTAGAACGGAAGCTAGCACCGCACTGCGGTCGTGCACACCCCAATTACTTTTGGGGAATTTCCATTGGGTGAAAGACTAGCGGTCTCTACGCCAACACAACACCCACGACATGTTGCACAGATTGGGCTTGCGGGCCACCGCAAGTGCCTCGCGGTTTTCTTTGAGGACCTTAACCACGAAAACCACCATCACAGACCAATTCACAGGTAAAACCATCAAGTTAACCGACCCTCGCAATCCACAGTACGGCGACTACGAAAACCCAACGCCCGAGTTGGCACAGCTGAGAGACCCATACGGCAAGTACGACTTCCAGCAAATGAGAAGAAACGACAATGAGCCCTTGAACATGGACCAGGATTTGTACGACATGTGGTCCCCAGATTACTACCAGTTTGTCTCGGACAAGAGTGCATTGTTCCAGTTTTCGTTGTTCCTCGCAGCCTTTTTCGGCTTTGGTGCCACCATTGCTTTCTTCCAGCTCAACCCCGAAAAGCCTGCTATGCCAAGGTCGTACCCTTACAATGGCTTGGCCAAGACCTTGGGGTCTAGCGATGACGCGGCGGACGACTTCTACAAGGTGCGTACTGACGCTACTGCCCACGCTGCAGGCACTTTGCCCGACGACGACGAGTTGGCTGCGCAGAAGAGCGCTTATTTGCTGGCCAACCCCGACTTCTTCAAGGCATAGTTTATACATTTGATGCATATTTATCACGAAACGGTGCGTGTAGTGACTATATCGGAACAATGGGAGAGAGCCCACTGTTCTTTTTTCCCGTTTACCTCTCCCAGCCACCTGGGACCGAACTGTCATCTTTTTTTTTTTTTTTTTTTTTAAAGCTGTTTAGCCCTCTGCCACTTTCTGTCACTGGTGTCTCGCTACTGTGCTAAATCCACATTAACTCTTGTTATTCTGCAGTCGCGCTTTTCACCTCTCCAAAACTCTCACCTCAGACGCATAAAACCAGACCAAGGCCTGCCGATTCGCCCCACTTTGATTTGCCACAATATGACAGCCTCTGCTGGAGAACACCCAAATGGGCGCTCTCATGTGGCTAGCTCTATTCCAAGCAAACGGAAATCAAAAGCGGCGCCGTCGTCCCCCAGCATTTCAGATCATGATATAGAGCCCGCGAAGAGGCTCAAAACTGGCTCTACCCCATCAAATGAGCTAGAAGAGAAGCTTATCGAGCTAATGGCAGATTTCAACTTATCCGTCAATGAGCTTTTCCAACTAAAGGAGTATGGCTCGTTGGTAGAGTGGAATCCATCGGATTTCTCAGCAGTTCTCAAGCCTGACTTGCCCGAGATATACGAGTATTTCGTCAACCAAAGCAATTACAAACTAAACTGGGACGGTGCCCTGTCCAAGAACTTGGATGATTTGCCTCTAAGATTGCAGAAGAAGAAGCTACTAGAACGCGAGCAAAAGTTGCGGGAGAAATATCCATTCATGGATGACACAATCCTCCGGAGCAGCGAGCGAGAGCGCTACTTGCTCAAAACGATCTCAAATAAGAAAAAGAGCCGATCACTCGCAAATGGCGCCAGTCGAAATGGCACGTTAGCATCTAAGAAGGGCCTGGACAAAAAGGCTACGATGACCAAGCTAGCTTCCGTCATGAAACGCGAAGAAGATGGGGAGCAACAGACCGACGACTTTTCGGATATAGACACAAATTACGTGGTACGCTCAGTCAGCTATTCACTTCCTCCTCCCGTTATCACACACCCATCTCATGTCCCCTCCTGGCGTCCAGGATCTAGTGATCAAGGTTTACAGTCTTCGTCTGACCTGGCAGGAGAGATTCTAGAATTTGACGCTAGTCCGTTACGGATAACAGCCAACAAAGATGGCATCATTGTACCTCAGGTTGAGGCCAAGATTGAGCAATTTTTGGCAACCAAGTATAAAGCCGGTGTCATTGACGACAACGGTGTGGAAGTTGCGAACACACCAGAAGAATACAACAATACATTAGCCGCCCATTTGCGTCTCTTGAAAAGACTCTACCACAAGGTCATGGTGGAGGAGCGCTTCGAGCTCAATGGAGACAAAATAGAGAGGCGTAAAGTGATGCTTCCCAACACAACATCAAAGATTGCGCTGGACGTTTTCAGGGAAAACGGCTCAATTATACCGAAAATACAAGGTGCGCCCAACGAGCAAACGCTTCAAGACTATCTTGTGTCGCAGGGCATGGCGTTCTCGAAAATCCATCACAGCATGAGAAAACAACACCAAGCGAGAATAAGGCGTATTGCGCAAATGATCGAACAGCATTTCAGAAAGAAGGCTGGTGAAAAAGAACGACTCGAACGCGAGAGGGAGCAAAACTTGAGGCGGTTAAGCAGACTTGCAATTCAAGCCGTCAGAAAGCGCTGGTCTCAGGCTCACAAGGTCTACAAACATATCCAACACGAAAAGATGGAGGAGCTCAAGCAAATCGAGGGCAGAGAGCACTTGAGTAAAATGTTGGAACACTCAACTCAGCTTTTGGAAGCTCAACTAAATAGGTCGTCACGTGAAACGACTGAAGTTGAGACCTCTAACAATGATACCGACGACTCAGACGACAGAGACTCTGAAAACTTTTCCTCCACGTCAGAGTCAGACTACGATAGACACGACGACGGCGAGAATGGTGTCTTGGACAGCCAGCTTTCTGTAGATGAACTTCGCAAAAAGTATGCTGATTTGCCACCTTCGTCTCTTGATCAGACAGAGGTCGACATTTCACAAAGCGAACTGGAAAGCGAGAGCGAAGAAATAGGAAACGGTACTCTAGCTACACTCTATGGCGTGGATGAAAATGCTTCATTTCCCAAGATGTCGAATGGCTATAGTGAAGCAGAGCTTGAACTCATCAAGAAAGCCTCGGAAAACGGAGACGATCTGGCGCTCGACTCTGACTCGGCATCTGATTCAATGGCTGATTCGGACGAGAGCTCTTCTGAGACTGATTCGGGAAGTGAATGTGAAGCTGAAAGCGCAGAAAGCGAAAGTGAGGCAGCCTCTGATTCACAAGGACTTGCTTCCTTGTACAACGGCTCTCTGGAAACTGGAAAGTTGTCCGCAAATGATGAACTGGGAGCAGATGCACGCATAAGTGAAGACGAGCATGTTGAGGAGATCAACGGTCTGAAAGTAAAGGACGTTCCAATTCCATCTTTACTTCGTGGAACTCTTAGGCCCTATCAGAAGCAAGGCTTGAACTGGCTTGCCTCTCTTTACATGAATGACACAAATGGAATTCTTGCCGATGAAATGGGCTTGGGTAAGACCATTCAAACGATATCATTGCTCGCTTACTTAGCTTGCGAGCACCACATATGGGGTCCTCATTTAATCATTGTGCCCACTTCGGTCATGCTCAACTGGGAAATGGAGTTTAAAAAGTTTGCCCCTGGCTTCAAAGTCCTCACGTACTACGGTTCACCTCAGGAAAGAGCACGCAAGAGAAAGGGCTGGAACAAACAAGATGCATTTCATGTGTGCATCACGTCCTACCAGCTAGTCGTTCACGATCATTCCTCATTCAAAAGAAAGAAGTGGAGATATATGATCTTAGACGAGGCTCATAATATCAAGAACTTCAGATCCAACAGATGGAAAGCATTGTTGAACTTTAACACTGACAATAGACTACTTCTCACAGGTACTCCATTGCAAAACAATTTAATGGAGTTGTGGTCTTTGCTTTACTTCCTCATGCCCTCGACTAAAGTGGAACAGATGATGCCTGAAGGGTTTGCCAACTTTGAAGACTTCCAGCAGTGGTTTGGAAAACCTGTGGATAAGATTTTGGAAAAGACTGCAACTGGAGATTTGATAGACGACAACGTTACAAGCAAGTTAGATCAAGAAACGAAAGACACTGTTGCACGTTTGCACCAGGTTTTAAGGCCTTACTTGCTCAGACGATTGAAGAAAGACGTCGAAAAACAGATGCCGGGCAAATATGAACACATTGTCTACTGCCGTTTATCCAAAAGACAGAGGTACTTGTATGACGATTTCATGTCCAGAGCAAAGACAAAAGAGACCTTAGCCTCTGGGAACTTTTTGTCCATCATCAACTGCTTGATGCAATTGCGAAAAGTTTGCAATCACCCTGATTTATTTGAGGTCCGTCCCATTGTTACTTCCTTTGCCATGCCGAAAGCTGTGTCAAGTAATTACATGGGTATCAACGAAACCATCAAAAAACGGGTTTCTGCTCAGTCTAGCAATGCATTGTCTCTAGATGTTCTAAACTTTGATGTTTCACACCACGAAGACATCAATTATTTCGCGGCGGAGGCTACTGGCCGCTTGATGTCAAACAAGGAACTTGAGGGCCAAATAGAACAGTTGGACAAGATCATCGAGGACGGTAGTAAGATTATTTCCATCTCTTCACAAGACCGTGACTCTGACGTGCTACAAGTGAACAGACTTATTAAGTTGGAGGACCAGATAAAGTTGAGAGAGCGGTTAAAGCAAGCAGTTTATATCAACACTTTGCGGTGTCAGAGACGACCCCAATACGGAGCCTCGTTCCTCAATTTCGTGTCTACAGCTGTGAGAGACTCAAAGGAGCTTTCCATGTTTGATCATTTGGTGAAGGACATTCCACAGCGTGAGGAGAGCTTGCGTGAAGTGGTCAACAAGTATGCTGTCATCACTCCCTCGGCTGTTGCATTAGACATGTGTGACCAATTGATACCAATCAGCACTCAAATGAAGGTACGCGAGGGAGTTGAACAGAAGCAAATAGAAAACCCATTTCATCAGGCTCAGGTTAAGCTCTCCATCGCTTTTCCCGACAAGCAATTGCTTCAGTTTGATTGCGGAAAGCTTCAGAAATTGGCCACGTTGCTCCAAGATTTAGTCCCTAATGGACACCGGGCATTAATATTCACCCAGATGACCAAGGTGTTGGACATATTGGAGCAATTCTTGAATATCCATGGTTACAGATATATGCGTCTCGATGGAGCGACGAAAATAGAGGACAGACAGTTGCTCACGGAGAAATTCAACCGTGACCCCAAGATTCCAGTCTTTATTTTGTCGACGCGTTCGGGTGGCTTGGGTATCAATTTGACCGGTGCTGATACTGTTATTTTCTACGACTCCGACTGGAATCCGGCTATGGATAAGCAGTGTCAAGACCGTTGTCATAGAATTGGACAGCTGCGAGACGTGCACATTTACCGGTTTGTGTCTGAATACACTATCGAGTCGAACATCTTGAAGAAAGCAAATCAGAAAAGACAATTGGACAATGTGGTCATCCAGGAAGGAGATTTCACTACGGATTATCTCGGAAAGTTCTCTGTCCGTGACTTGGTGAACGACACCAGTATAATCAGTGACTTGCCAGACAAGCCGATTGGAGAAAGCGGAAACTTAGACTTGCTTGCGCAAGCTGAGGATGAGGCTGACAGAAACGCAGCCAAAGAAGCCATGAAAGAGGTGGCAGTGGACGATGAAGATTTCGTTGAAGACAGTAAGCAAGGAACGCCAGGCGTACCTAAAGAAGAAGGAGACGACGCTGATTACGATGAGGGAGTCGGACATATCGACGAGTACATGCTCCGCAGCATTGCCGATGGCTACTACTTCGAGTGAGCGATTAACCAAAAGTGCCACCGAAAATCAAACCTACAAATGTATTACTAGTCGCATAAAAACGCATTTTCCCATATCTTTGACTTCTCGTAGCTATCAACACGCGGCGCAGAAATCGAGCAGTGAGAACACGTGACCAGTATCTCAATGTGCACTCGGTTAATCGTTGATTAAACCGAGATATCAACTCCTCACCCCGTGCTCAAAATGTCTTCCAGTATCCAATCCCTTTTGAAAACAGAGAAGGAGGCAGCAGGCATTGTGAATGATGCCAGAAAGTACAGGGCTGACCGTTTGAAATCTGCGAAGGCTGATGCTCAAAGGGAGATTGACGAATACAAAACTCAAAAGGAGCAAGAGTTGAAAAAGTACGAGAGTGACCACGCGGGCGAGAACACTAACATTGAGAAGGAGGCCGACGCAACCGTTGAGAAGGAGTTGGCTGACATCAAAAAGAAGTTTCAGGAGAAGAAGGCTGAGGTTGTCAAGTTGTTAGTTGATGCTGCTACCCAGCCTACGCCCGAATTACACATCAACGCCTAGACCACATATTGAGTTACAATACACAAGATTTATCGCTTTACTCTCTCTAATGTGAGTGGGCCGTTAGCGGCGCAACATTTGTAATTGATTGTATCACAGTGTTGACCGTAACTTTGGTATCTCGTTATTAGCCGTTGAAAGTCGCGAGACAGCCTTATGCTCCTCCTTTTGCCAACCTTTTGAAAGCTTTGACGACCTTCCAAAATCTATTATCGTAGCAGGCTGTGTTGAGGCTGCTCACAAAACCCCATGCCTTTTTGTCATCGGCAATTGGATAGTCAATTGGTGGAGGAATGGCCGTTTTCACCCCTAAAGCCCTCATGAGTGGCTTGTCCATTACTACTGCCTTGGCATTGCAAAGGCCGGTCAACCCTTCCTCACCTCCGAACTTCCCGAAACCTGATTTCTTAACTCCCCCAAAAGGAAGTTGGCAAACGTAAAACGTGGCAAAGTCATTGATTGCGACGTTGCCGCTCTCAAGTCTTCTGGCAATGGCGTCGCACGCAATGAAGTCTTTGCCGAAAACAGAGTTGCCCAATCCGTATTCCGTGCTGTTGGAAATTTCCACTGCTTCATCGACATCTGTCGCTTTCATCATAGTGAGCACAGGACCGAATACCTCCTGCTGAGCAATCGCCATCGACGCGTCTACGTCAACCAAAAGTGTTGGTTCAAAGTAGTAGCCCTGGCGATAATTTGGGTGGTGGTACCTCTTACCCCCAAGTAGCAACCGTGCTCCTTTTTCGACAGCGTCCTGAATAAGGCCCTCTATTTGTTCGAAGCGGTTGTCCGAGATCATTGCGCCCATATCAATTTCATCGAGCTGATCGATATCCGAGCCTACCCTCAAGGTTGAAATTCTCTTCTCAAGGAGTGCGATCAATTCGTCGTAGACTTTCGGTAAGCATATGACTCGCTCGACTCCAATGCAGTTTTGGCCAGCACTTTGAAAAGTGCCCCTCAAAATGACTGAGGACAATGCTTCCAAGTCCGAGACATCGTCCATGACTATGACCGAATCCTTGCCCCCAAGCTCTAAAACACACGGAGTTAACTGCTTAGATGCACTTTCCAACACCTTGTGGGCCACGGGCTTCAGGCCGATGAAAGTGATATGCTTGATTCCTGGGTGTGACGTGAAGTAGTCGGCATCTTTTGGGTAACAATAGCAAAGTTGCACTAAATCTTCGGGGATATCTAGCAGACGAAGTGCCGCATGGATCATCCCAACGAACCAGGTCGACGACCACGCAACCTGCTCTGAGCATTTGACCACTATAGCATTCCCGCTAAACAAGGCTGCAACCACGGGGCCAATTAAGTTGTGGAATGGGTAGTTCCACGAGATAATCGCGGAAACAACGCCTAGAGGCTCGTACCTGACCTCTGCGTTTTTCAAGAGGCACATCAAAAGAGAGGACGGACCTGGCCTTGTGGAGGTACGTAACGCTTTCTCGCCATTTGCAATGATCCAGCTAATCTTCTCAAGACTGACCATGATCTCTCCCATAGAAGCATCCAATTTGGTCTTTCCGCTATCGCGACAAGCGACTTGAGCTATGCTTTCTTGGTTGTCCATGATGAATCTGTTGAGCGTGCGTAGCAACTTCTTTCGCAAAACAAAACTCGACTGGGCCCACACTTTCTGAGCGGCAGCCGCCGCCTTAATCTGGGCGTCCATTTGGTCTCTCGTTGTACACGCGAGAGTGCCCAAGTCTTGCCCAGTGGCTGGACAATAGCTTTGAATTCGATCTTTTTCGATACTCTCGATGCCACTGAGGGCAGCCGGATTTAGCCTCTTGCCTTTCCAGTGAGGCTTCGCTTCGTCAGGGGGAGGGTACTCGAGCTTTTTTGGTGCCTCTAGCTTATTGTACCCATTGGGTCTGGAGGTGATATAATTCTCATAAGTGTAATATATCAATGGAACAATCACGCATACGAAAAACGTAGTAGATATTTGATACAGCCACTGAAGATCAGCAAAATTTAAGTTGATGGCAATCATAGCAACCACAAATACTTCGTGTCGTGGCTCGCAAAAACGGAAGCGTGTTTTGGGCCAAGTAATATGCGACCATCGGTGCATTTTTTCGGAACTCGCTCTAATGCGCGTACGCTCGCTATCACGTCTTACATATATGACTTCTTCGCTAGTACAAATATTCTATTAGTATGCCAATCACTTATGGTTAATTCAATCTTGTTCACCCTCTTCGTTTGCGATTTGTAATCCTATCGAGTCCTCGTATTCCGCAGCACTTTGGTTCCTCACAATCGCCTCAATGACCCCGCCGTCGATGTAATCTGTTAACGAATCCGTCACTTTCTTGCCTGAGTCAGTTCCAGTGAAGACGTCGAACTCAGATGATTCATCAACGGGTGGGACCACATCGTACTCATACATGTCACTTCTGTCAAAGAGTGCCTCCGGTAGCTTGGCCATAACACTGTTTTCGCCCGAGAGTACAACAAACCGGATTAGATTGACGGGTATTTGCTGCGCCTCCTCGGGCTTCTTGTTCCCACCTAGCCATTTACCAAACCATGAATGGCCCTCTTTCGCCCTCTTTTGTAGGAATAGAGCTGTGAGCTCGTCGTGCAAGAATTGCCTGTGGCTGTTCTCTGTCCAGAGCACTTTGGCTCTCACCATGTAAGTCTCGCTGAGTAGCTCGACAAGCTGATTCTTGAATATATCGCTCTCACGAACCGGGGGACTGGCATCCAAGCCGATATCCCGCAACATCTGGTATGCGCAGTAAGGATGGGCGGCGAACGCCTTCTTGAGCGCAACTTTTGCATCCTCAGCTCTGTTAACCTTCAACAACGCGAGCACATGCGAAAACGCAAGTCCAGGGGTATACCACTGAGTGTAGGTTTGAACCAAGGGCGACTCCACGAATTCGATAAGATATTCATACTCCTCTGATAAGATGGCATGGTGGTCTAAAAAGAACCGCACTCCCAAAGGGTCTTCTGCTGGAGACAACGCCAACAAGAACTTGCAGTACGAGAGCGCCGTAAAGTACGTGGACCTCTCTCCAAGCCCAACAATGAGCCTGAACAAGTTGAGATAAAATTGACGGTTTGCAAACGACTCGTACGGAAGGCGAATTAGTTCGTTTTGCCCAGCCTGTAGAAGCTCGTGATAACGTTTGCCAAGAGACCGATCAAATGCAAACAAGGCCCTTTCAATGAGAGCGTTGCTGGTAGACTTGTTGTTTCCTTGTCTCAACATAATCATGGCGACCTGGAGCAAAGTCTCTACGTGGTAGGGATGGTGCTGCACCAATTGCATTAACCCATCAGGGTCAGGAGTCATCACTACCGACGCATAAAATTTGGAGCTAGCGATCTTGTCTTGGACATTGTTGACCTTGTTGAAAGTAAAGTATCTGATGCCTATGGCTTCTTCGTGGAGCAGCTTCAGTTGAAGGACGTGCGCTTCTGCTTCCTCCTCTTTGTAGCGCTTGAACTCCACGACTTCTGAGGTAGTGAGGTCCTTCATGGTGAAAGGTTTCTGGGAAGTGGGTAACCAATCGTCTTTTATTCTGGTAAGCAACAACTTCCGGGCCGTCCCGGGCACACTTCTGTGGTCCTTGCCGCCCCAACCTCTGGTGAGCCTAGCCAATTTTTTGAACTGTGCAAGAACCTCAGGCGACACGCCAATGGATGTTGTGCTATTAGCATCCTCAATAGTGTCCATAGAGAGGTTACCAAACAAGTTTTTGAGCTCTGTGTCGGGGTCTAGATTCTTCACGGACCCAATCGATAGGAGATGCATAGAGCGCTTTAGGCGAGCCGTGGTGAAGTACAAGTAGTTGGCATCCGCGTACTGGAACGGAGGTTCCTGTTCATCGTACAACTCCTCGTAATCTATTTCGGGTGTGGGGCTCTCGGTTGTTAGCGTGGTCAGCTTCTCCAAGTCCCTTTTTCTGACTTCCTCTAAGAATCTATCGAGATCGTCGTCGTCATCGCTTTTCTCATCCGGCAGAAGGCTCTTTTTCTTTTTCTTTTTAGCACTCTTCTTCGATTTCTTGCCCTGCTTTGGCGCAGGAGTGTCTGGAATGTTAGGCTCTTTTTCCTGAACACCCTGGTCGAGCAGGTCATCGTTGTCGTCGCTATCGCTGCCATCGAGAAGGGCAAATGCATTGACCTTGGGAGTTCTCACGACCGGCTCAGCATCGTCCTCGGATCCGGGAGACTCGAGCTCCGTGTTTTTCTGGAGACGTCTGAGTGCTCTAGAGCTCATGGTGTTGAGTAGCGGAAGTTGGAGCAGAGGTTTGTGAAACAAGTTAGCGCGATTCAAAGTGCGTTGGGCCGAAAATTGCAAATCATAGCTTGATTTAGATCTCGCACTCACAAAGTTAAACCACGCTAGAACAGACACTAGGTGTCTCATCAGCCCTGAGCCGAAAAGGCCATTCGTTGGCAATCAAGACTTCAGAATACCTCTACGTTTTCTGTTTTCTATTTAATGTGTCATTTTTTTATTTATGCTACGACTTGGCCCCAGGGTTCATAATCTGAGTAGAGGCGGTCAGCTCCAACTTAGCATAGCATCCATAGGATACCCTTCAGACAAAGATAATCGTCACTGGAGGTAGCTCTCTTTAAAATCTCCAGCACCGTGCTTGTCGCTGCCTTTATCTATGATAGCCCTGATTGCTGTGTCGACATTGGCAGACTTGCCAAACTCATTTTGCAACTCTTCTTTGGAGGCCTCATCCAACACACCTTCCACTCCGCCTTGTCTGTTGACGAAAACCTTGTGAATTGAGACAATATCTATCAATGGGAGGGTGCTGTCACCCGCCTTATATTTGGCAACGAGCTGGGGATCTTCGATGAAGACGACAAAATCGCTGTTAGCACCCTTGTAGAAGAGCTTGTGTGGAGTTGGCATTTTTGTTTTGTTTACTGGTTGAGTTCTTGGTCAAAGTAAGGTTTTTCAAATGTTTTTCAATTGACAAATGGAAAACTATAAGGTACGTAAGATTTAGTTCCCCACCTGTCTTTATATAGCTTAGTCACGGCATATGGGGTAAAAGCAATCGTTGCCGCAGCAATACGTTTAGCCTCCGCTATGGTACAGGAGGCACGCGACTCCACAACCTCCTAACGCTGGGAGCAGAAGCACGTCATTTTTTCGCGCAGACAAGCTCCGAACATCCAGGCAAACTCTGGCCTCGCTTGAAGCTTGGGCTTGGTGATTAACGAGGTAAATTTTGATTGAGTCTTTAGAACAATGGCCCGTGATCATTACTCATACTGCCAAGATTTATGGCCGTTCAGAGCTCTGCGACTTTCCTGAACATGACTTCATTCTCGTCTCCGATTCCGGTTGCTCCACTGGTTTCTCAACAACGCAAGTCGCATGCGAGATGACATTGAAAAACATACCCTCGTATGGCTCGAGGTCCCATTGTGCAGTCTACATATCCACTAAGAGCATTAAATTTCCCATCTCGCTAGTTGACTCTGGAACGTGCCGACGTGAGTTACGCAATTGTATCAAGGGACTGTTGTGTTTATTGCGTATATCACGCACTGCGAGCCGGCCCGTGGCCCGCGATTTAGTGGGTGCAACTTTTATGATTGTGGGATTGGCATGCCCACAAGCCACAAGCGTGCCTTTTTCCTTTCTCTTTTTTTACTTCTTTACCAGCCAACATGTTGGAGGTCTGATAGCCGGGCAAAGGTTTTAGTATAAACCCAAAATTCTTTCTACTGTTCTTGTCTCCTCTTCTCGCTCACTTTAACTTCCTGTCGGATCGTTTCAAACACACTCTCAAGCCACTTTCAGAACCCAAGTCATTCTCCCTCTCACAACTTTTTTCACCCTGCCGCTGCACGGCCGAGTTGACGAAATCAACAATGCGCTCCAGGGATTTGCTCTATGTTTCGCTGACCGTTTCGAAGACTTGTCTGGGCTGGTGTGAGTCCCAAAGTCAGTTTGAAACAGTCACAATTCTCTTCGGCGTAAGTCTAGAACAGCCGCAGATATTTGGCGACAATTCACCTACCGCTTACTCAATTGTCGGCCACACAGTAGAAGAAAAATGTTTTATATACTGTCGCTACCACTACACCTCCAGCTTCTGGTGCAACATGTGGTTGCACGCAGTCTTTGTGTAGGCCAGGATTCAAATAGTTATGGTGCATGACGCGGTGCACTTTAGAAATGAGCGTCCATAGTCCACCCAGGTCACTGACAACAATATCGTTAGCAAAAAAAAAAAACATATGCCGCCAGAGACTCTAGCAAAGAAAAACAATAGTGAAGGATGCGAGGTTCGAACTCGCGCGGACAAACGTCCAAAAGATCTTAAGTCTTCCGCCTTAGACCACTCGGCCAACCCTCCTTTTTTTGGTAAAAACTTTTCTTCTGCTTTTAATACAACGGAGACTAACTTAGATACATTCAATAAGTGTCATCTAGTTACATGTATGATATCTGGAATCGGAATGTATGTCATGCGTAAAGTTGGTCGATAGTTCAAGAAGTTACAAAAAGACTTTCAAAGCAGGTCTATCACGCGATTTTTTTCCGCTGGAAATTGCCTGTGTGGCGTAATGGTTAGCGCATTTGACTTCTAATCAAAAGATTCCGGGTTCGAGTCCCGGCATGGGTTCTTTTGCGGTTTTAGCTCAGTTGGGAGAGCGTCAGACTGAAGATCTGGAGGTCCTGTGTTCGATCCACAGAAATCGCATGTTTTTTGGTTCTTCTAGCGTGAACGGTTAAATTTTCTTGTGTTGGTATTATATTAGTTACATTGCGCGAGGGCAGCTTCAAGCACTGTGCTAGACCTCGATATACTTTTTAACAGAGAGAAGACCGCGCTCCCTGTTTGCCCAACTGACGTAGTTTGGACTGTATTGCAAGAGCTCCAGGTACGCAGGAAGAGTAAACTCATCCTTTTCTGAGTCCGTCTCGCCCACGTGCACATATTCAAGCTGAGTCCAATAGCATTCTATCAGCACACCCAATTTCTTGACATTAACCTTTTCGATGCTGGCATCAGCTGCATTGGCGACCTCTGCGAATTCAGGAATCCACTCAAAACCTAAATGGTATGGTTTGTCCCAATCAAGCTTATTTAGCTGCAACTGCTTGATCCCGTTCTTATCCTTGAAGACAAAGTTACCATGCTTGTCTTTTGAAAGATTCATCACATTAATTGCGGTTCCGGTAGCCGTACCGTTGGAGAAGACCAGATCACCGAAGACAGTAACGCTGTGAACCGGAGACTGTGCCGGCTCAGCTTGCGAGTTGTCTGAAATGTGGGCCACTGAGTCGGACACAGAAAAGTCAACCTTGCAGTTTCTGTTGTTCATTGCGAAAATTTTGATTTCACCTGTGAGCATACCAAAAGATGCATCTGAAGACGATGAAGAGTTCTTAAGAATTTCAATTTTCAAAGTCTCATTAAGTGGTACCAGTCCTGGAAAAATGATAGGGTATAATGAAGAGTTCCACGCATATGACAGAACTCCGTCGCCTAAAGAATCAACCTTGAGGCCACCTTTGCCTGCTTTGAAGGAAGGCATGTCCTCTAAGATATCTGCCACAAGATCTAACAGACGTCCGCTAACGGTGACTGTATTCGTGAGGGCACTTGAGTCGAGGTCTATGGTCTCGAGAAATCTTAATTTGATGGGGTTAAGCTGGTCGAACGCCGGCCTCGTGGCTATGGAAAAGAGTCCGAATACCATGACGACAAACAAAATTAACACCAGAAACTTGTTGGCCTTGAAAATGAATGGTAAAAACGGTACTGCCCAAGCAACCGCAAAAGCCTTCAAAAATTTGTTTATCAAATCTTGACTTTTCAAAGACTCCTGCACGGACTTCTTAAGACCATCAAGGAGTAAGTATCCAGAGTTGTAAATGATAAGAGAGGGAATAGGAACAACAATCAAGAACTGAATGAGCCAGTCATAAGAGAACGACTTTTTCTCATGATAGCTGCAGCTTTCTCCGTCTTCAGAAAACAAGCTTAATGAGGATGATTCTGGAATGGACAACCGGTCACCCAGCCCGTATTCGTTATGCGATTCGTCACTCAAAAGTGGCTGGTGGGCTTCATCAATGTGAGCAGGACTTTTTACTGATGACTTCAAACTCCAACCCACTAGACCAACGAGACCAGCGAATGCTTCGAATAGGAATAACAATGGAAGGAAGAACTCACCAGTGTGATCGTCACCTAGCTTGTTGTGGGCTAGTTTGATCGTAGAGACCAACAACAACACCCACAAAGCAAGGGATAATTCAAGAATGACAATCAACTTTTCGTCATGTTGATGGCCCTTGAACGGCTTCAATAAAACATTAAGCCCGTTCAATATGACATAGTTCAACAATAAGAACGATGAGAACAACGTGGCAAGGAGCTCGCCCACGGAACTGTTGACCAAAAACGAGTTAACCGGCACCACAAATACGTCATAACAGAAGCTCAACAACGTAATAGACAAAGCGAACGAAATAGGAAATTTGATGACGTTGACGAAATTCACATTCCACGCCTTCTTGGTGTTGAAAATGACGATCATAAGCAAAAGTGAAACCGTCGGCACAATCACCAACAAAACAAGTTCGGCAAAGAAAATACCAGAGGCAGGTGCAGCAAAGAAGAAGTTCAAGAAGGAGAAAAAGGCTGCGAAATCGCGAGCTTTCAGAGACTGGCTGGAACCGTCGGCATCGTCCAAATCAATAGGCTCCAGGGCCAAGTGAAGTGTGAAATCCAAAGCGCACGACAACATGTGCCATAAAGACTTTATGTCCACATTCTTGATGCTGTCACCTGCGGTGTGATAAAGGTCTCTAGGCTTGTAGAACGCCAAGTCGAGTCCGCGAATCTCGCCCTTCTCTTTGTACACGGAGTAGTCCGTGTCGCTGTGAATGAGTCGGTTGTTGAAGCCCTGCTGGAAAATTGAGGTCGCATAGGGATACCGCACGGACGCAAATTCCTTGACGATGCCGTAGTCAGTCCCTCTAAAGAGTATTGCCTTGCCACCGGCGCCGGTGCCCTCCAAATTTAAGAAATATTTGATTTGGGAGAACCACGGATGCGACAAAAACGCATTTGCACCGTAGAGCCCGAATTCCTCGTTGTTGTTGAAATTGAAAATAATGGTTCTGGTGGGCTGCGCAGCCTTCTTCGAGGCGAGGTACTTCAAAATGCCAATCATGGACGCAACACCCATTCCGTCGTCGGTCACTCCAAACGAGCTGGGCACGGAGTCGAAGTGGGAGCTCAAAAGGAGCGCAGGCAAAGACTTGTCTGTTCCGTTCACGCGCACGAGCAAGTTGTTGCTCTCGTAGTAAGCCACATTGTCGTAGTCTAAGTAATTGACGGCATACATGACGGCGTTGGTGCAATTGAGGTCGTTGTCGTACTCCATGTAGTCGACGTGCTTGATCAAGCCCAAAATCTCTCTCTCCAAGTAGTCGTGCACCTTGTCGTTGTTCTTCGAGTTGTATGTGTGCTCAGAAGCACCGATATTCTGGAGACAAGACCACGAGTAGTCCAACACAGCAGACTCAAACGGGTCAGACGGCAAGCTGACGGTGAGCTCTAACGAGTTGTCCACCCATGACAAGACCAATGTCACAAGAATCGAAATAAAGACCAAAAACGATAACGTCGTTTTTCTGTAGCCAAACACAGAGCGCACGGTACGAACAAACCAGTTGGGCCTATTTTTGGGAATCTTGTCTCTCCTGGCATCACTTCTGGCCCGCTGGGAATCGGCTGCAGAGCCAGAGCTCCGAGGCGGCTCCGATATCGAGGTGTTGGTGGGCATTTAATGGGGCTCCTGGTAGTAGATGGTTGAGGGTCACGGTATCTCTGGTAATTATCCGCGCAGCCAGCCTCATGGCTCAATGCGGCAGCGCACATGCAAGATAGCAGGACTCAGCAAGGCGCCACGATGTGCGCTGAGCTCCAGAAATAAAATAACAGCCACGGGACGTTACGCTTGACAATGGGGTGATACCTACAAAACAGCCAAACCTAAACGAAGCAGCACCCTGTGGCTCACTTGGTGCACGTTTTCATGGGGCCGAGATGGTTCGGTGGACACTAGACCCGTGCACCAGCATTCTACCGTCGCTGAAAGCTGGGCCCTGAAAAATGTGGAGAGCATCCAAGCAACGCCTGTGATGACATTTGCTCCATTGAAAAATGACCTCATCTTGAGAGCCGCCAAGGGCCACAAGGTCGAGAGACCTCCGGTGTGGATCATGGTATGTGACCGCTAGTCGCAGAGAAAAGCGTAGCAATAGTACTAACTTGCCAGCGACAAGCAGGAAGATACTTGCCAGAGTACCACGAGGTGAAAGGGAAAAGGGATTTCTTTGAGACTTGCAGAGACGCTGAGATTGCCGCAGAGATTACAATCCAGCCGATCGAGCATTTCGACGGGCTTATCGATGCTGCTATTATTTTCAGTGACATCTTGGTCATTCCCCAGGCCATGGGCTTCGAGATCGAGATGATCGAGGGGAAAGGTCCCGTTTTTGTGGACCCATTGAGGTCCCGTGACGACCTCAAGAGGGTCAACATGAAGCCCGATATCTTGAAGGAGTTGGACTGGGCGTTTAAGGCCATCACGCTCACGAGAACCAAACTCAACGGCCGTGTTCCTCTTTTGGGTTTCTGTGGCGCTCCATGGACGTTGTTGGTGTACATGACTGAGGGCCAGGGCTCTAAGATGTTCAGGTTCGCCAAGCAGTGGATATACGAGTATACTAATGAGTCGCATAAGTTGTTACAGGCTATCACGGACGCGTGTGTGGAGTTCTTAGCGCAGCAGGTAGTTGCCGGCGCGCAGATGTTGCAAGTGTTCGAGTCGTGGGCCGGCGAGTTGGGTCCGAACGAGTTTGACGAGTTCTGCTTGCCCTACTTGCGTCAGATCTCTAAGAAGCTACCAGGGCGCCTCGCAGAATTGGGTGTCGAGGATGAGATTCCTCTCACCGTATTCGCGAAAGGAGCATGGTATGCATTGGACCAGTTGTGCGAGTCTGGATACGACACCGTCTCGCTTGACTGGCTTTACAAGCCCGAGGATGCAGTTAAGGTTGTGAACGGCCGCAGAGTGACGTTGCAAGGAAACTTAGACCCTGGAGTCATGTACGGCTCGGACGAGGTGATATCGCAGAAGGTGGAGCAGATGATCAAAGGGTTTGGTGGTGGAAAGCAAAACTACATTATTAACTTCGGACACGGAACGCACCCTTTCATGAAGCCCGAAAAGGTGGAACATTTCTTGAAAGAGTGTCACAAGTTCGGGTCCCAGTGAGGATACACAACAAAAAGCGACCTGAGCATTTGCAAGGTGCACATTTCGAGTAGAGATGGAAAACAGAAATGAATAATTTTTAGTGAGATGCGGCGAGCTTCGGGGACCTCAAAAACTATGAATAGACCACGGATATACGAGTAAATACCTTTTCCCTCTTTTTTTTTTTTTTTTTTTCCTGTTCAGCTTTTATAAATTGCACGGCGCTGAAATCAGAGCTCAGAGTAGGGAACATCGCGCGCATCTACCTTAAACTAGAGCTCACGCATTCGAAATTCAAGCTACACTCTCGTTACTCATCGCGATGGTAAAGGACGACTTTTACGTGTTTGGCTTGCAGCCGAGCACCATCGACTCGCTAGAACTCCTTCATTTTGACGAGACTGCGGCAATTGTAAAAGTCGAACCGCTGCTGATTCCGTCGATCTCGCTCGATGAACAACCAGTCACGAGAGTGAAAAACTCCACCGAGTGTTCTAGCTGTCGCCTAAAATTCGACCCCAGCATATCGCAAACGGAGAAAGCTGCCCACTACAAGTCAGACTGGCACCGTCTCAACTTGAAGCGGTCCCTCAAAGGCCTTTCTCCGTTGTCTGACTCAGAGTTCGAAGAGTTACTCGAGACCCAGTCGGTCGAAAGTATTTCTGGCTCTGAAGATAGCGATTCCGAGGACGAGAACGGAGGCCTGAAGCTTCCCACCGTGTTCGAAAAGTTGTCTACTGCGGACAGCGTGGATGCACCGGATGAGCAATATGTCAGCCATTTGAACACGAACTCACCGTTTGTCCTACTTCTGTCCACGGAGTTAGAGGTACAGAAGTGCTTTGGAGCATATAAGGCGATCTTCGACACCGAGACTTTGAAATCTGGAAAAATCATCGAGTCTCTCAGGAAATTCAATCAGGAGAAGGCTTTGTCGGGCGTTTCAGTGATCTTGATGATTGGGGGAGGCCACTTTGCAGGCGCCGTGGTGTCGCATCAGCGATCTGCTGGCAGCGGGAACTCAAAGGCGCACGCAGGAAACCTCAGGTTGCAAACTGTGCAAGTCTTGAAATCCAAAACCTTTCACCGGTACACCACTAGGCGGAAACAGGGTGGGTCCCAGAGTGCTTCCGACAATGCCAGAGGCAAGGCTAACTCGGCCGGGTCCAGCATCAGGCGCTACAATGAACAGGCTTTGAAGAAGGACGTTCAGGACTTGCTTTACACCTGGAGGGACGATCTCGCCAGAGCGGAGCATGTTTTCATTCGCGCCAGCGGCGCTTCTGGGCGCAAAACACTCGTTGGATACGACAACGCGCCACTTAAGAATGGCGATTCCAGAATCAAAAACCTTCCGTTTACGACGAAGAGAGCCACGCTCAGCGAGGTAAAGACTGCGTGGACGAATCTCGCGTACCTACATGTGTTAGATGTTCCGAAGGTGAACAAGCGCAGTGAGGTGCCAAAGAAGGAAGAAACAAAGCAAAAAGAAGAAGAGGCAGCACCGGAGCCAGAGTCTGACAAACACACCAGGGAAATCATTGCGTTTCTCCGAAAGTCCAAAGCCCCGCTTTTGGTGAATTACATAAATGCCAAGCAGCTAGGTGCCAACTTTACGTTCACGCCGGAAGAACAGTACAACGCGACTCCAACCCCCTTACATTATGCGTCGTCGCAGGGGCTACACCACATGGTGAAGATCCTCTTGATAAATTTGAACGCAGATCCAACGGTGCAGAACAGCGCTAAGAGAACCGCGTACCAAATCACCAACTCGAAGCAAGTAAGAAACACGTTCTTGATTTGCAGGCACACCTTGGGTGAAGATCGTTGGGACTGGGAGCAGGCGCGCGTAGGGCCACCAAAGTCAGCAGAGGAAATTGCATTAGAGGAAGCCGAGGAGAAGAAAACTCTCCAAGAAGAGAACAGAAGATTGATCGAAGAAGAGAAAGCCAAGAAGACAGAATTAGAGTTGAGAAGACCAACCTTCTCGTCAAGCCAGAAACTTGGTGGAGCGGCGGTGTCCAGTACCGTGCAGGAAATGAGCGGATTGAGTGAGCAGCAAAAAATGAGACTAATGAGAGAGCAGAGGGCTAGGGCGGCGGAGGCGCGAATGAGAAAGGGTGGTAGCCAGTAATTGGAAAACACATTGCTTCGCCCGCTAGCCGCTCTAGCCTACACGAGTATCAGTTAAAATTAGCCAATCGAGCTTCTGCATTAATCTCCTGATAGCTGCACGACGACATCACCAGACAGGCGTGTTACTTTGTTTCTGCCCGTTTGCTTCTGGAGTTGGGGCTAGCGGAAGTTGAACAGTGCCGAGCTCCGCTTACAAAATTTTGCCACCGCTTACAAACTTTACAAATCTGCGATTTGCAGCAACTGGAAGACCGCCATGCAGTCTTGGCACACGTCTCAGCGCTGCACGGCTGAACGTGCACACGGCTGTAAGACACGGAGGTTTCCCAATGCGGATGACTTCCGTCTCGGTTCAAACTTTCGAGCCTAGAGAAAGGCTCAAAACGAGAAAAACAACAACTGGGAACACAAAAATAACTGGGGTTTGAGCACTTTTCAGTCTCATGTGGTAGTTCCAGTTGACACAATGAGAAAACCACAAAATTTGGTCGAAGTTGGCCAGGGTACACCAGGTTCCGCCGCGAGTCTGTCTATGCACTTGTGCATTGACGTGCATAGCACTAGACACGGATTCGGAATGCGAACGGAGATGGCAAGCGGGAATGACTAGTGCAAATATAAATTGTTCTCGATCTACCGCGTTCAAGGGAGAAAGTCACCAGTTCTTTTTCGAGCATTTACTCTGGAAATGTCTGTCAGATCACTTACAGAAAAGAACGATGACTTGGAGCCTCCCAGGGCCCAGTCAAAAGCATTCTTCGAGTCTGATGCAGGTGATGGAACAAAGAGAGAAGACATGTACTTAACTGGTTTTAAGCTTATAACATGTATGTTGGCGCTTTTCCTTTGTCTATTCCTTTTTGCGTTGGACCAGCTTATTGTGGCCACACTCTTGTCCACCGTGGGCAACAAGTTCAATGCCATGGACAAGATCGGGTGGCTCACGTCTGGTTTCCTCATCAGTATGTCCGTTTTGGTTCTCATTTGGGGTAAACTCAGCATCATATTTGGCAGGAAGTCTGCGATGGTTGCTGCCATTGTTTTGTTTGAGGCCGGCTCGTTAATGTGCGCCTTAGCTGACAATATGAATGTCCTCATCGGCGGAAGAGTCTTGGCTGGTATCGGTGGAGGAGGAATTCAAAGCTTGGTGTTTATTATCATCACTGAAATCTTGCCCATCCACAAAAGGCCTCTCGGTGTTGCTGTCATCGGTGCTACGTTTGCTGTTGCTTCTGTTTTGGGTCCATTAGTCGGCGGCGCTTTTACCTCTCACGTGTCTTGGAGATGGTGTTTCTACATCAATTTGCCAATCGGTGCAGTTGCATTGGCCGTGTTCGTTCCTATCTTCAACCCTCCACCTTCGCAAGGCAAAGTTAAAGATAAGTTGAATTTGATTGACTATCCTGGGGTATTTTTGGTTGCCTCTGGCTTGGTTTTGCTACTCCTTGCATTGACCTTCGGCAGTGATGGCCTGCACGCGTGGAATTCCGCTGCCGTTATTTGTTGCTTTGTTCTCGGAGGTCTCTTGACTATCGCCTTCTGTGTGTGGAACTTCTACTTCACTAAGCACCCTCTCCTCCCAAGGGATGTTGTTTTTTCTCTCAAGACTTTGGCTGCTTCTGTGCAGTTATTCGGATGCTTTGGCTTCTTCATTGCCTCAACTTTATATCTCTCCATTTATTTCCAGGTCATTCACGATGCCTCTGCATGGCAGTCCGGTATTCATTTGTTACCGCTCATCATAGGTGTCGTGGTATTCTCGATGGGAAGTGGAGTCTTCGTCAAGAAGACGCGCTACGTCAAGCCTGTAGCCATATTCGGGGTTATCACAGGCTTTATTGGTTGTGGATTGATCACTCTCCTTGATGTGGATTCGAGCAACTCAAAAAAGATCGGGTTATTGATCCTCCTGGGTATCGGTGTTGGCTGTCAAATGCAGGCTGCCATCATCGCTGGTCAGATAACCGCTCCAAAAACTCCAGGTGGAACAATTTTAGCCACCACACTCATTAATTTCCTCCGGTCTTTTGGTGGTGCCCTTGCTGGTGCGCTAGCGGACGCTGTTTTTGATGCCTCCTTTAATAACTTAATAAGCAAGGACTTGGCTAAGCAGTCCTCGGCTGTTGTGAATGAACTCAGCAAATATGACTTGAAGTTAGTTTTGGATTCAGCCGACATTATCAACTCAATGTCTCCCGCCGCAAGAGCCTTTGTCAAGAAGGAAATCATGCTGTCTATCAGAAATGTGTTTTACATGAACTTTGGTTTTGCAGCCTTCTCAGTTTTTGGTGTCATTTTCCTTACAAACGAGCGTTTACCTGAGGCCATTGAACAAGTCAGAGATGAGCCACCAAAGGAAGCGGCTAGCGAAGCGGCTAGCGAAGATGAGCTCGAGCAGGGCTCGGCAATCAACGCATCTAGCCACGAAGAAGACTCTAAAGTCTCCAGTTCAGAGAACCTTGCCCAAGTTGAGCCCGCAAAAGCTCTGTAATCAATTGAGCCTTGAACGTACTCATATCGTCAGCCAACCATTTCAGCACATATATACATAGAAATGTTTGACCCGTCTTTACCTAATATACATATAATAATGGACCTTACTTGTTATTCTCCTCCAGTGATGTATCAGAGTGGGTGAAAATGTAACTAATGTCGCGTTTCAACGTCTTCGCCGTCTTATCAAGAATCGGATCCCCTGTATTGCACGCACTTGAACCCGGATCAAAATGTCTATACTCCGACAAAGCAGATCTTATGCTCTGTTGTTTTCGGCTACTTGTGCCAACCTTCTCTTTGTATTCTAACGCACTCATCCAGCCAGAAGATGAGCTGCTTGCAGAATCTTGGGAGCCGGCCATAGACAGATCTTCACGAATGGTCGAATTTTGGCCACCTTCCAGAACATTCGTTAGGTTCAATACCTCCCCTAGACCAGAACATCCGCAGTCTAAAAGTTCGTGAGTATTGCATTTGGTGTCCACAACCGTAAAGAGGTCCTTCAAGTCTTCGTAGTCAAAAATGTTCAGGGTGGATTCGAGATTGTCGTCCAAGAACATGTCACTCAAGTTGTTTTTCAAGAGCTGACGCTGGAATATTTTTTCATCGATACATCCGGCTGTAAACAATCGGTAGATGAAAACAGGCCGTTTCTGGCCATCTCTGTGGATTCTTGCCATAGCCTGAAGATCCACCAGCGGATTCCAGTCATTGTCAAAAAGAATGAGCCTTGAGGCTCCAACCAAGTTTAGACCAACACCCCCTGCCTTGGACGATAATACAAACACGTCGTATTTCTTGTGTGTGTTGAATGCTGTGACTAAAGAATCGCGTGCATTCAGAGGAGTAGATCCGTCTAAACGAGCATATGAAAGATTCAACTTCAGGAGAATGCGCTCTAAGAGATCTAGGGTTTGTGTGTAGTTGGAAACTAGCACCACGTTTTCCCCGCAATTCTTGAATTCGATCAAAAGCGGGATGACGATATTGATTTTGCTTCCAGTGGTCCGGTTCACGAGAGAAGACGGTAATAATTCCGAAGGCGGATTGTGATTCTTCACTAGAGAGCAATATAGCTGGTCCTCAGAGAGAAGAGATGGAGAGTTGCAAATCTTGCGGAACAAGTTCATTGATGATAAAACATCATTAGCCCCAGAACCTGAAAGTGCGGCAAAGGCACTAGTTTTGCTGACGAACTCGAAGAGAGTCTTCTGTAACGCCGTGGGTGGACAAAATATTAAAACATCTGTTTTGGGCGTCAAATAACTCTCTAGCACAGCCTTCGTTCTGCGAATTGTGAATGATTTGGTGATTTCAATTAAAAGCGAAGACTTGTGTTTACCTGCTTCTCTGATTGCAAGATCATAACAATTCACGTCTCTAGCCTGGGTTATAGGTTTCAAAAACTCCAGTTGAAACTCTCGAAAGGTTCCTAAAATCCCAGGGTTTATGAAGTTAGCAATATTGTAAAACTCCCCCAAGTCGTTTTGGATTGGCGTTCCGGTAAGCAAGAGCCTTTTGGTAATTTGCAAACTGTTCAAGAACTTCAAAGTCTTGTTGGAAGAACTCTTGAGTCGATGTCCCTCATCGCAAATCAAAAGTCCGAAGTCCACGGTGCTTAGCTCATCTGCCATTGCCAAAGCCTTCTCATAATTCATGATCAAGACCAGGTAGACCTTGGTTTTTCCAAAGCTAATAATATCTTTTTTGTCCTTGGCAGAAGATTGGGTTTTGCTGTTGAGAGTCAATACGCCTATACGGTTGCGGTCAAGCCACTTTCCGAATTCCTTTTTCCAGTTGTCTATGAGGCTTACCGGGCAAAATATCAAGACTTTGCTCACGACTTGCTTTTCTTTAGGAAAGGGGCTCTGCTTTAGTAAGGTCCAAATCAATGCTATGGACATTAGTGTTTTCCCAAGTCCCATCTCGTCAGCTAAGAGAGCTCCATGATGATTTGGATTTCTTATACCCATCAAACACTCGTAAAGAAAAGTCACTCCTTCACGCTGGTGTTCTCGGAGAAAAAAATTAAGTTTGGGGTCGACCACCACCTGCTTTGCGTTTTCGATTGGCGGTGAGGGCATCAAAAACGGGGCCAATGGTTTCGTCGCGTCTGTTAACGCGTCAGACGATTGGCTTACACTCGGTGGTGGAGTTTCAGGCGATGGTGAGCCATCTAAATCGCCATCTCTAACCACAGTACTGGCCGAATGGGGTTTAAAAGACGCGTTTTTGTATGCATCGGGGCCCTGAGATGCCCCCAGTGGAAGCAGAGGTAGTAGTGTTTCCAGAGACGCGCTGTTACCTCGAAGTACGTGTTCTTTTGTTGTCTCGCAGTCAACTTCTGCCTCGTAGACTCCAATAGATATAACACCAGTGAGAGCAGTGGACTTTGTTTTTCCCACATGTTTATATGAAGAATCCGAGGACTGAATTCGAAGCTGAATACCACTTTCAGACACTATGATGTAGCCATCTCCTTCCCAGGACTTGTTTTTCTTGTTGGAGCGCTTTCTCCATTGCACTGAGTAGTATCGGGTAGGTATGTTGCCCGATGTGCTGAGGGAAACTTGGTTTTCTTTGGACTGAACTCCAGACAGCGGACTGGGGACGGATTTACTGCTAGAAGAATGGAATTTTCGGTTCAGGACATTTAGTTTTCTCCGCTTTAGATCTTGTTGTTGTGACGTAGACGGACTCGTCAGGTTGGGGTCATTAGGTTGCGAATTTGAGCACAGTTGTTGACTACCTTTCGAGCTACCATTCGACTTTGTAAGAGTTCCCTGCTCGCCTGAGCCTACCAACGGTCTTGGCGGCTTAAATGGAGCATTTGGCTTCTTGTACATGTGTCTCAGAGCAGTACTCGTGCACCAAAACAAAGAGACGCGACTAACAATTTGAGCCCCAAAGACGCGGAATTAAGGACCACCACACATAGTCACACTTTTTCAAGGGAGATACTCCATGAATAGTGGAGGATGCCTAGAGCAAGAGAAGAGCACAAGACAACACTTTTCAGATACAGCGGCTTACAAGAAGTCCCAAAACAATATATTAGCACATCGCGATCATATGAATGTAGTTAAGCGGAAGAGTCTAGAGAGTCTGCTGGATCTCGCCACCAGTGAGGTAATAGTAGCTTCTGGAAATAAGAAACGGCACGTAGGTGGGTATGACCTTGTATAACCCGTACACAACGAAGAAAACGAACGACGCAAGAAAAAGGTGCAAAAACGCACCCTCCGGCCCTGTCAACATGTAAAACGGGAAATGGTGGAAGTACAAGTTCCACAAAGCATTTGCAGGACGCACGGACATCTTGGGTTCCCACGAGCTGGCAAAGCTGACGAACAGGAACGGCGACGACGGTAAAGAAGTCGACTGAGCCGCAGTTAGATGTGCAAGAACGGTACGCGAGAAACCTGGACGTAGTGCGCACCGAGCTAGCTGGGTACCAAACTGGGGCATAGTCGGATTGCGTGGTTATACCCTCAGAGCAGAACGTAGTTGTGTCCGTTTCAATTATTTTTTTTTATTTGCACTATGCTAAATACAGCATTTCAAAAGAACAATGGAAGTACAATTGTCACCTTTTAGAACTGCTTCTATATCTCTCGGCATCTATAGTTCGCCTATTGTCCACTTGGTGCTATCTCACCTCTGGCCGCCGTATACATGCTCGCGCGATGCTATGTCAGATTTACGTAGGTGCTATGTCTTCGATGGCTGCGACTGCCGGGAAAACAGGGCAAATGCCTCAATTAGACGTTAGTATAGATGTCCAGGCCCTCAAGGGTCATCTTATGGCCTTGTCCAAGGGGCAAAATGCAGACTTGACCAGCTTCTTGTCTCATTTCCACCAACTACGTGATATGCTACTGCAACGTGGGCTGTCAGAAAATGATACAATATTGTTGCTAGATACCACCAAGATATGGTTCTCGCGAGCTCTCCAGCATTTTAAGAGTGATCCAGAATTTCAAACTTCGTTCTGTTCACAGATTTTGCCCGCAATGTTGGCCCAACTCTTCCACGACTTGTGCCAAATATATGAGACTGGATCAGGGCCGTTCACAAACGCCACTTCAGGCTTGCTTTCGAAACTATTGCAATTCTGTAATCAGTTTTACGCAGGGCAGGAAAGGGACGGTCTAATTCGGGATTTTGCACTGACGTTAATCTCGATTCCACCTTCGCAGAAAAGCTACTTTGCCTTGTTCGAGACTTTCTTAAAGAGCATGGACGGTGCTGCGGCGGCACTCCGCACGTTGAACTACAACGTTCCTCAGAACTGCCTAGATGCCATGCGCTCAAACGATGTGGCCAACTCTGCCAGCAAAGCATATGCCGCTTACTACTCCTACTCTCCATCAGTTACACCAGCATCCTTCACCGAACTGTGGTCAAAGAAACTTGTGAAATGCTTGTCTGATGATATATCAAGGCATAACATCGTTCAGTACCTTCTACCGAAGTTATTTCGCCCTTGTTCCCACGAGTACCCGAAGTGGGTGGCGTCTTTGAACCTCAAGACGCTTTCACATCACGAAATCAAAATCTGGTTGTCATTACTTCAGGCTACGAGAGTGATATGCCCGAGCCAAAGTTCGCTTGACAACATAACGGAAGAGGAGCTCACCACGTTAGTCCAGCACTCTAGCAGTAGCATCCGGAGAGATTCTTTCAGCTTACTTTGCTCCGCCGTGCGGCCGACTAAAGAGGCGCCACAATATGCTTTGGACTTATTGCTGTCTCTGGATATATTGACGACTTGTTTCAAAGAGAGCGATTCTCCACAACTGCGAAGCGAGTTTTACTCTACCTTAAGAAAAGCTCTACTCAACCTGAGAGAATATATTGTGTTGCAGGAGAAGCGCAAGTCCAAAAAACTTGCGGCCAAGAATGCTCAACATGTTACTAGCCACACCTTATTTTGTAAGGGAGTCTTTAATTTTGCGGCTGCACTCTTGGTCCCTGACTCTACGTTTCCACAGCTAATGCTCGCATTAGAGTTTATTAAGTTCTTCGTCGAGTATGAGTACGATGGCGTACGCAGAGGAGTTATCTATATCCCAAATTGCGGTGAATTGTTCGAAATTTATTCTTCGGAATTGATATGCAAGCTATTCCGGCTCACGACCAATAATTATGAAGATGTGAGGCATATGAGCTCCTTGCTAATCGATCAATGTCCGGTCGAGCTTCTCACACCATGTTTGAACTCAAAAATGATGCAAAATACGCTCCCTCTTCTATCATCGCTCAAAGGAAGGCAAAGCGAGGGCGGCAAACAGGTCGTTCTCACCATTTGCCGTGTCTTCCAAAAATGCGGCGATGCCGACAGAATCTTCCAGCTAATCTCCTTGCTCGTGGACCCTCCGTCTACCGCAGAAAAGACGAATATTCCGCATGGAAATTTCGGAGCACTTGACAAAATCTTTTCAGTGCTTCTGCAAAAATTTGTGACAGAGCATCAAGAACGTATGGACACCGTAATCAAAAGAGTCTTAACCGCTACGTTGCAGGAGCTCAAAACAGCGACTGTACTGATGGGCAACCAATCTCCACAAGGCTCATGCGAGACTGAGAGCTCGGCTTGGCGGATAATCAAGGAGTCTTCGGCACTTTTACAACGTTTGCACGATATGAACGCTAATTATGACTGGCAATACTTCTCGAGGGACGATTTTATTTCAACCTGTCAAGACTTAATGTCATATTTGGGCACTGTCTCCCACAAAGGTGCCCTCTCTGCTCTATATCCGACATTAGTGCATGCATGTGGTATTTGCTACAAAAACGACATGAAGAATTATTTGTCTCTGTGGTTACAGCAGAGCTTGAACGCGGTAGAGACTAAAGAGCAACTAATATCTAGGAGATCAGGGGGTATTCCCTTGTTGATCACAGGCATCCTCAACGCGATAGGCAAGTCCCACTTAGAAGAATTTCTCAGTATTACGTTCGCGAGGCTCTTGACAATCGCCCGCAGGCCACACTCTCCGTCTCATAATGAGAGGATTGACATTCCTCAAGTCCACGCTTTCAATGTCTTGAAGCACGTTTATAAAGAATCTTCGTTAGCCACAGCCACTGGGAGTTACTTAAGTGAGGTCTTAGAGCTCTCGTTCAACAACTTGAACCATGAGAGTTGGGCAATTAAAAATTGCGCGTTGATGCTTTTCGCTGTTCTCCAAGAGAGAATTTTTGACTCTTCCAGGAGCGGTGCAGACCTGACGAGTAGAAATGCCCTGACAGTCTTGAGGAATTATCCTCAGCTTGGGCATTTGTTGAAACGCAGATTAGAGTCTGTGGAAGGATCTTCCATGAACGAGATTGTACCGATATTGACAATCCTAACAAACCTTCGGGTCAATTCTAGAGACGACCGGACATTGGAGCCGTATGCTGAACTCGTCATGCAAAAAACATTGGGCCACAGGCAATGGAAGATACGAGAGGTGTCTGCACGACTGCTTCTGGCGATAACACATCCTGACTGTTACTCTGAGACTGTGACTAAGCTTTTGAGCCATCAATGTAACTCGCGAAATGAACTTCACGGGCGGTTGATGTGCGTTTTGAATATTGTTCAATCGGTCAAACAGGAGAAGATGAGTAGAAGTGTGGTCTTTAAGTTGGCAGCTTTAAGGTTCAAAGAATTAATTTCCGTTGAGCACAAGGACTGGATCAATCTCAAGACTCTCCTACTGATACTTGCGACACAGCCAATATCCCCCGAATTGCTCGCTCACGCTGAAAGGATTGTCATAGACAAGCAGAATGATGAGAGCGAACTACTCGACGGTGCTCGCGGCCTATTCATAAAATCTGCTATTCCTGCAATCTTGCTAAACACCAAAGACATCTCAAAGCTTGTTTATCTTTCAAAAACGTTTTTCTCAAGCAATGTATTTGATTGTCAAATGGCCACTCTAGACTTTTGGGCTGAAAATGTACAACGGCTTCGCGGACTTCAAGAATTGCATGTTTTCATCGCAGGCTTCGCCTACAGTTCCCGTATCAGTGACATTGTGCGCACAGGTTGCTTGAAGTTGTTGGTAGAATCTGATGCGGAACTTGATTTGCCCATGGAGACTCCCGGTCACTGGAATGATGTATTGAAGTGTCTCAATTTGGTTCTTTGGGCAAGAAGCCGGAATGCAAAGAGCAATAACACACTCAGGACAGTCCACAAGTACGCAGCGGACGAAATGGAAGACGAAAAAAGATTATTTGCCGTCAAAGCGCTTAAGGCCCGTCTCCTGAGCGATGTGACGGATAGTGCGGAGAGGTTTGGCCTTTACTATATCTTGCTCCGCAGGCTCAGTGATGACGCAAGCAGTATTAGATTACTTGCAAGCATGCCGGACTGGTGTCCTAAGAAAAGTATGGAGATCGTGTTTGATAAGCTATTGGAGAACACTGACCGAAGTGCAGTGGATCCTATTTTGCAGGATATCGAAGGGACTATACTACAGGACATGAATAGCTTTCACCTTGAGATGGCCGACAGAGAATTCGAGTTGGAAAGGGATAATCAGTTCCGAAACGAGGTAGATTTTCACGCGATATTGGTTGATCTCTGTCTTAAGATGTCAGTGCAGAATCCTTGGCTCAGGGAAAAGTTGACCAATATTGCAGATCGACTCGTCGGCCAGGTTGTGTCTCTCGCAGAGGCGAATCAGGCAACATTATGGTCCTGGACTTACAACGTGCACTTGGATTCTTCGATTCGGAAAGTTTTCCATTTTGAACCGGTTGCGAATGAAGCTACAAAGAAACTGTTGGCGGAGCTCCGGACAACGCTCCAGTATATGAACTACTATTGATTGGCGCAGAGGTTACTTGCGATTTTTGCACCCAGAGCGTGTGGCGGGTAACCGACAGAACGAGATATAAACGATGAGAATTCCTCACCTGGAAAAAAATTATAATGCACTTAATCAATAGGTAACTAAAAGGTATGTGGAAACACTTATTGGAGGGTTTCACCGGATGAAATCATATTACACAACAACGAATTTCTTCACCTGAAACATCGTGTAGAGAAAAAAATACAGAGCTTTTTAACACTGAATATTACCCTCAAACTCTGCTTTCGACTGTTACTAACAAACAAGGACAATCCATTCCGTATCCATGATGATGGCCCTACGTGCCCAAGCTGATGGCCCAAGCTACTGTCCGTGCTCTCTGTATCTTCTCTTTTTTCCTCTTTTTCTTCTGTTAGGCGAATTCACCCTTTGAGGGAGCCAGCTGCGGGTTCTGCCTGAAGACGTCCGGCCCACCTTCGAGCCCCAGCTTAATCCTTTTGATGTTCTGCTCTACCGTAGTGCTTTGGCCAAACAATCCTCTGCCGATGTTGGCTCATTTTAGCCAACCTTGTGCACTTTCAGGCGGCAGAGGCTAGCCCGTAAATTTCTCCGGTATAATGCGGCGAGCCATCTCATCTCTTTGTGCACCATGTCACAGACCCCAGTGCTTTGTGGAAAATGCTTAGGCACGCTGGATCATATCAAGATGACCCAGCAGCCATCGGGGGAGCAGTGTAAGATGTGCACGCGCCCGTTCACAGTTTTTCGGTGGAGCTTGACTGGCGCAAACAGACAGCTGAAGAAAACCATTCTCTGCTATACGTGTGCCCGAGCAAGAAACTGCTGCCAATCTTGTATGGTGGACGTAGACTATGGAATCCCTCTAGATATCCGAGACGCTGCCTTGAAGATGGCCAACGTCGAAAATCCCTATAGCGTCGAGAATACATCTAGAAATGCGGAGACGAAAGCCATAATGGCTGACAAACTAGAGCAGCGCCAGAAAACGGCCGACAACGCCACAGCAGAAGACAAGATAGCTACGGCCAAGAAGATATTGAGTGCCCTAGCGGCAAAGTTGGCAAGTGGTCGTACGCCTCAGGTCAAGGAAAAGGAAATTGAGGTTGCCACGAAAGACCTCAGCAAAACAATTTCGAAGCTTCCTTTTGGCGGCACACTAGATGGTCCGCAGGATGCTGCCCTCAAATCGTTCTTTGTGTTTGGTTTTTCCTCAGAAACGCCGCAATACGCAATCACTTCATATTTTGAGAAGTACGGCTCGTTGACACTGGTGAATATCATGCACCGGGCCAGGTGCGGTTACGTAACGTTCCTGAAACGGGCTTCCGCGGAAGAGTGTGCAAACGCCATACGGCAGAGTGGAAAGAAGAGTAACCTGAAGACGGCGGGCATAGTGATCCTCGCAGGCAGGGAAGCAGCGAGGGTCTGTTGGGGAATGCCTAAATCATTCGGCAACAGCAAAGAAGAACAGAACAAGATCGCGCTAGTCGTGGGCAAAGTGATGAAGCAGCTAGCGGAGCGAGATGCAAACGCGGGTAACGAAAAGGAAAGGGAAAGAACAAAGCGGAAAAGAGCACCGGAAAGTGCTGCAGGCACGAAGAAGGAGGAACCTACTAAGAAATACAAGAGCATGGCGAGGGACGTCGAGCTCTGAGAGCCTGACACCAGCGCCTGCTCAGCACCAAGTTTCAGCATAAAATAGTGTATAATAAGCTACCATGGATAACTTCGTAGTTCTAAAAAAGTGTATAGGAAGCTACCACGGACAATAACGTATTGCTAAGTGCGGAGAGTAATGGTTAGTATGTGAGCCCTCAGCTGCTGGGGAGAGTGCGACCTCTTGAGCCTGTAGAGTCGCACGCAAACTCGTCTCAATTCCTGGTTCGAACGAAAGAGCCATACACTATATCCCCACAAGTTCCCTGCAAGCATTTTTGGAAACAAATTGCCATGATCTCAGAGTCTGCCGTCTGCTGGAGTGCAATCTTAGTGATTGTGCCCCTCGCGCTCTGTCTAGCTCGATTAGTGGCCATTCTCCCAGCTATCAGGGCTCCACATAAGCGACATGGGATCAGTTCTAGCTCAATTCGGCCCAATTCCAACCTCATGACACTTCTAGGCTCAGGCGGACACACCGGCGAGGTGTTGCGCTTGCTAGAACAAATAGATGTGTCCAAATTCTCGAGAACATGGCTCGTTTCGTCAGGAGACATCTCCTCGCTACAACGGGCCAAAGCTTTCGAGGAAAAGATTGGCAAGGGCACCGCCCGCTATGCTACGCTATACAGAGCACGGAAGGTGAACGAGTCCGTGCTTCTGTCGCTTGTCAGCATCATGCGGTCACTTTTCTCCGCTGTAGCACAGTTTCATGCACTACCCAAGCCCGACATTCTTCTACTCAACGGGCCCGGCACGAGCGTGCCTGCTGCGTACGTGCTCTTCCTCTTTAAGTTTCTTGGGTTATGCAGAACGCGAATCGTCTACGTGGAGTCGCTTGCTCGCGTGAATAAGTTGAGTCTAAGTGGAAGGTTTATTCTTCCGATCGCAGATCGCTTTCTAGTGCAGTGGGAGCCCTTGGCGTTGGCATACAGGAGGGCGGAGTACTACGGCGTGTTGATATAGAGCTATATGGGATTTGAAAGTCGTAAGCCTTAATCTGACATTGCATCCACTAGTTTCATCCAGGAGAACGTATTCCTGCTAGAGAAAGAGGGCCAGTGTCCCGCAGTTAGCCGTTTTTGTAGCACGCTACGCAGCACGTGGATGCGAAACTCCGAACCAGAGACGTGAAGGGTTTTTGCACCCGTGTGCCCTCCAACAAATTAACCACTGTTGATCCCGAGCCATTGCTAGGATGTCCAACACGTTTGACGGAGTTTTGTTTGAGTTCCCCTTCATTGGCGTGGATTGTTTCAGCACCTCTGCCTCGATTTTCTTTCTCACTCATTGTCACACGGACCACTTGATTGGAATCTCTAATAAGTCAAGCACAGGCACGATATACGCGTCGAAAGAGACGAAGTTGCTACTTGAAGCCAGTGATAAATATTCCCTTTTCGCTAGAAGAGTTAAAGTTTTACCGTACTTTACCAGGACGCGTCTCAAATGTCCGTTCGACGAACAACGCGTCATATACGTGACCGCGATCGAAGCCAACCACTGTTTGGGGGCTAGCATGTTCTTGATTGAAGAAATGGATACCAACGAGTGTGATATAACGGATTTCCACCCCTGTGGAGGGCTTGTGAAGAAAGCGGTCTTGGTCACTGGAGACCTAAGGGCCGAGAGATGGTGGTGCGAGAACTTGGCTAATGTGCCGCTGCTCCAGCCCTATTTGACGGGCTACCAAACGCTTGACAATATCTATTTCGACTCAACTTTCGCCTACCGGAGAGAACCATATCTTGAGATGCCTCCAAATAATCAGGGGATATACACTGCCATCCTCATGCTCAAGGAGTACCCACTCCGAGACCCCGAGATCGTGTACCAATTGCGCGACACCACGCTTGGGTTCGAGCAAGTCTGGGCGTTTATTTTGAGCTATTTTGGTGGCTGTTTGACTGTCGCAGAAGATGATTTGTTGAGAAAACTACTTGTTGTCGCAGAGCATGACCGTCTCAACGGTAAGACGTTGAGCGCCGCTTTGCGTGGGCCAAGAGCGAAGCAAACAGGCCCAAACCTCCACTGTGGAAAACGTACGCCAGCCGAGCTGGTAGTTGTGCAGTTGCAGCAATGCATTAACTTCAATGTCAGGGATTACGTTGGTGCGTGCTTCCCAATCTCGCTAGAATCGATTCCCTCAGGCGAAAAATTGCAGTTGCAGCAGACCACAGCGCTAGGGAATAAAGTATACAAGCTCCGAGGTCGCCAATGGCTTCTCCCAAAGGATGGCACAAGACTACTACCCAAAGAAGTCAAGTTTGTGTTTTCGAGGCATTCCAGCTTCACTGAAATGCACCAATTCATCTCGATGTTTCGCCCGCACCAAGTGTTCCCATGCTCTTATTCTCCGCACGCTTGGGCCAACGGCTTCCACATGTCCCGTCTATTTGGTGACTTGTGCACTGGGGACCAATACTTTTTTGACGACATGATGCGCCGCACATACCCTGATGTTCCGGAGATTGTTTGTCGTCCAGTGGCCACCATTAACCGATGGAGTATAAGCGAATGCGACCAGGAAGAAAAATTCGTGGAAGAGGTTACCAAGTCCACCACCCGCAAAAGGCCGCCGGGAGACGCAACTAGAACTCCTGTTTTGATCGACCTAAGGCGAGTAGCTCGAGTGCCTTTTGTGAAACTGGCAAGAACAACCGAGGACAATGACTATTTGGCCAAGCGCAGGAAGGAATTCTCGCTACAAAAATTGATGGAGAACCGAGGAATCGATAATTTCGAGAGCTTCGTCAGGGACAAGCAAATGGAGTACTACAAGACGCACATCGACTCCCACTACCCACGCAACTACGAGCATCCCATGCATCAAATTAAATTTGATTCCGCTCTTGGGGGTTCAAGTGACTATGATACCGACAGCTGCAACAGCTCCTTTAGCTTGGTGAAACTGCGTCCTGAAGCTCACATATGCCTGGCTAACGCCCTGCAATCAAGCATCGTACCTGACTCGGAACCGCGCTGCACTTGTGTAGGTGACGACGCCAGTACTTCATTCGGCCATGATTCTTGTTCTTTCATTGAATCTTCATTTGCATCCTTCGAAGAGACCGTGCCTCCAAACACTGTTGGAGGTCTGATATGTGTCGGTAGAATAGACAAATATGCACTGGCATTGAAGCAAGAACCGTGGATTTGGCAAAACACGGTGTTAGCATGCACCAAACGAAGCATCCATAGAGCTCGCGGTGCAGCTTAAAAGGTGATATCTAAACCAGATAAATAATAAGGACAAATCAGTTTTCTCTCCACTGGTGAGAGCACTTCGTACACTTGTAGAAAGTGGTCATTGGCTCATCCGCAGATCTAATCTGCAACTGGAAAAAGTAAGCCTTGTCGTTTCCGCAGGCATCCATCGGACACTGTGCCATCGTCTGATCCACATTGTCCCAAGCACCTTCTCCTCCCAAAACGTCGTCCACTTCTTTTCTGGGTAAAACTTTTCTATCGTATAGCTGGATTCCGGCAACCAGAAACTCATAAGGGCATGTAGGGCAGTAGAGACGGTTGCACTGGTCCTCGCCTTGGGCAATCAATAGCATATTCGAGCAGTACGGACAGAAGGAAAGCATGATGACTATAGTTTCTTGGCCAAATGTACAGGGGTGTCAGGCTTCAACGGCAGTGGTTATTCTAACGCGAGCAGCACGAAATGAAAGAATTGTACCAAAGTCTCTGGGCTTAGTTGTCTCTGGTGCTATGACAGGCGAAATTAAAATCGATGAGCGCACGTGACGCACGATGAGTACTCGATTTGGCTCTGACGGAGTGCTAGGCAGAAAGTGTTGGCGACGGCATTGTGCGTAATAACATCTCTACCCGTATCTTCCAGTCACACTGTAGTATTCTTTTGTCTTATGCAATCGATTTCCTGCTGATTTAAAACACGTATCACTTAATCACATCTCGCTCAGCACTACACGCGTAGCGGTAGCACAGGTCGTGAAGACGCACCTATCTTTGAGAAATTGAGTTGAATTGCGGGAGTTTGAGAAAATCGGAGAACTTCGCAAGCACTTTTCCACTCTGGCTCTTTGAATTCTGAGCCTGGCTGTTTGTCCAACTGCCAGATCTCGTAAATGGAGTTCGCAGCCGGTTCCAAATTAGAGTACATCAGTGGCTCGACGCGCAGCCCGCATTAGGCTTGAGCGAGACAGGTACCTAGACGTTATTTTATTGTTTGTAGTCCAGAAAAATCAGGAACAGTTATAAATTTCACGTCGCTGTCAGCAGTTTGCCTTGTACGTTTTACGATTTTTCCACTAACTGAGAGCCCCACGGCGCATGTTCCCCCTCGTGGAAAGCGCCGCACGTGATGTCGCTGCTACGATACCATCGCTTCTCTGCTTTACTGGTTCCTCGCATAACGTAGTACCAATCCCCTACAGCCAGATTACGCAAAAAACACAATGCTGTTACCGCGTAGCGGCTCCAGTACAGCAGATTCCTCCAACTCCACGCGCACTTTGCGCAATGGGAAAACCATGGCGACGGACAGCAATTCGACCGTTACACCAGTATCTGAAGCGCAGCCGCCGAAGCGAAAACCTGGGCGTCCACGGAAGACTCGAGTCAATGACACGGCCGTAAAAACGGTTGGCACTCTGAGAGATGCTGGTAATGCTACACAGGGCCCAGCACGAACGGCTTCTCAATTGACAGATATCGGGAGTCAATCAGACCCAACTGCAACACCCAAGAAAAAGAGAGGACGGCCCAGAAAAGAAGTGACTGCCACGCAGCCTGCGAAGCTTACGAAGCCTGAACTGCCGCTCACGCCCAGAAGAAGTGCTCGAAAGCAAAAGGAGTTGGAAAGAGAGAAGGAGCTTGAAGAACAACAAAGGCAATTGGATCTCCTACTAGAATTGGAGACCAAAGCTTACGATGAAAGGCAAAACGAGAATACGCGACAAGCGCAAAGACAGACGCAGGGGGAAAATGGGAACGCAGAACCCAAGTCCAACCGGGACTTGGCTGGTGCATCCACGGATAAAAAGCTGCTGGCCGCGCCACAAACGCCAACTAAACGGACGGCAGCCATGCGCAGCCAGTCACCCAGCTCCAGTGCTACGTTGAGCGAAAGACGCACGAAGAAGGGCCGCCCAAGTAACCAAGAGAATGTCGCGAAGCAAGTCCTCAGCATATTCCAGATGGATGACATGCAGCTTTTCTCCAACAGGAACCAGAAGCTGCCCAAGAAGAATGGTCAGGGAGAGAGCGCAAAATCAGGGGGTTCTCGCATTTCAATTAATTTCGACAACAAAGGCGAGAGCTCATTCCAGGGCGTACCAAAGATCAGTGGAATCCAAAAGCCCACAGCACAAGTCCGCGGACTGGAGATGGTGCGAACAAAAGAGTTCGTGCCCTTCCCTGTGCCCGAAGTTGACGAAAACGGCAACTTGAAAGACCCGCTGTTCGCTGAAAAGCACTTGTCAGATGTCGCTATCAGTCTCGATTCTAATTCCAGGCTCATTGACGAGCGAGCCTTCTTCTTGGAGGGGAGTGAAGGGTACTTCGAGCAGCATAATCTTCGGTTTCGCCCATCGTCCAATTCTCTAGCGTCGAATGCTCCTCCGGTTGTCTACGAAGAATTCATCCCTCTGGTTGCTTTAGGACAACTCTTGCATAAAATGGAGAAGGAGGCGTTGATCCGCTCATATCAGGCGCTGTACCACCAGTGGTGCTTTGAGCTTAGCCAGGGCTACAGCCTTAATTTTTACGGCATTGGATCCAAAATTAATTTAATGAGGAACTTCCTCGAAGGCTATCTCTGGGATTGGTACGCTCAGATCATAGACGACAGTAACGAGCCTCCCGCCGTAATGGTTGTGAATGGGTACAACCCAGCAACCAAGATCAAGACTGTCGTGCACGACATTGTGTCTGCAGTGGTGAGCGAAGAAGAGAAAAAAGCGACAAACCTCCGCATGCCCAAGCATGTTTCTGAGGCATTCCCTTTTTTGATGTCTTATCTTAAGCGGAATATAACACTGTCAACCAAAAACAACGTCAGTAAAGTGAAGCTCATTTTGTTGGTGAACAATCTTGATGGCGAGGCCTTCCGCGATGAGCGGTCGCAGAATTATCTTTCGCAGTTGGCAGCACTACCTAACGTCTGGCTCATGGCCTCATCAGACAACGTGAACCTGAGCCTCTTGTGGGACCAATATAAGTTCAAGAACTTCAATTTCCTCTGGCATGACGTCACGACTTACGAGTCGTACGGGGTGGAGATGTCCTACAAGGATGTGTTGAACATGGGAAGATCGAAGAAATTTGTTGGAAGCAAGGGTGCAAGATACGTCTTGACATCGTTAACAAGCAACGCAAAACACTTGTACAAACTTTTGTTGAGCATGCAATTGGAAAAGCTCCGAGAGCATACCGCTTCAGAAGCCGGCCGCTCAGGTCTACGGCCAAACATCAAGCTTGGTATGGAACTTAGAGAAGTGTACGAAAGGTGTGTGCAAGCGTACATCGCTAGCAACGAGACTAATTTCAAGACCATGTTGGGTGAGTATGTGGAGCACAAAATGTGCGCCTTGGGCAAAAACACGGCGGGTACCGAAATGGTTTACATTCCATTCTCGTACGAGGAAATGGAGAAATTACTAGAAGATGAATTCTGACGGGCGCATCGTTATATCAGTACCAGAAATAGGTGCGTAGACGATCGCAACGCGGATCCCCAAGTGATCCGCACACGGGGACCCGTGCCGCGCACTACCACGTCTCAGCCTTGAATCAAGCGTGATGGCTGCAGTACCGCCACAATACAATACGGTATCTTCTACAATTGGCAACCCACCACGCCGTGCCGCTATGCTCTCCGAGGGTGATAAACTAGCTGTGGGGAGTCATAGGGTGAGAGTGACCAGGTACCTCTCCGAGGGCGGGTTCTCCAAAATATACGAGGTCACCATGGACCCTGCCGAAGGAGACACAGAGGCCGGTTGTCTAAAGCAAGTGTTGGTTCCTGACAAAGCCGGGCTAAATCTCCTCAGAAAGGAGGTTGACGTCATGAAGACCCTACGAGAGGCCAGGTCTATAGTGAAGTATTACGACTCCCACGCTGAGCGGTTGCCTGACAGCTCGTACCAGGTGTTGGTGTTGATGGAGTTGTGCTCCAACAATTCCTTGCTCCACTACATGAACGATAGAATTAGACTGAAGCTCACAGAGGATGAGATCTTGAAGATTATGCTCGACATTTCCATCGGCGTCTACGAAATGCACAAGATGAAGCTCGTTCATCGCGACATCAAGATCGAGAACGTTTTGATCGACGCCAAGAATAACTTCAAACTTTGCGATTTTGGCTCTGTTTCGGCTGCGGTAGGCCCACCGCAAAGCCAACAAGAGTTCCAAGCTCTCAGTCATGATATCTTATACAACACTACGCCGCAGTACCGTGCCCCTGAGATGATAGACTTGTACCGTGGCTTCCCCATAGACGAGAAATCAGACATTTGGGCTCTTGGTTGCTTCCTTTACAAACTATGCTACTACACCACGCCGTTTGAGGCTAACGGCGATATCGCAATCTTGCATGCTTCCTTTCAGTTCCCGCCGGCCCCGACATATTCAGGTGACTTGAAGAATCTCATCATCATCATGCTCCAAGAAAGCCCTCTACACAGACCGAACATTGTCCAGATTGTATATCTCCTTGCCAAAATGATGCGTATTGATATTGCCAAGTTGAACATTGAAGATTTCTACGGCGCAGGATCGTACGATTTCCAGGCACTCCACGAAATGCAGAGAGAGAAACAACAACAGTTGCTCAAGCAGCAGCAATATTACCTCGAGCAGCAAAAGCAGCAACAGGCTTACGAGCGTAGCAAGGCAAACTTGGAGCTCTCGAAAGTCTCACTGCGTCCAGGCGTTCATGCTGCTTCGACAGGTGGCGAAGCTTCTCACGTCGCTGGAGCTACGGCCAGCGCTCAGAATGCATTGTCGAAGTCGATGCTGAATATTGCGGGCGACAGCAAAAGAGCTTCTGGGGATCATGACAAGACCGAAGGCAGCGTCACGCATCCTGACCTTGTGCCTGTTAGCTCTGTCAACTCCAAGTCGTCTAGAAACCTTTCAATCGAAACTCTGGGCTCCGAATCTGAGTATGAGAGTTCTGAGCAGACCGATTTGAAGGTTGATCTTCCTGAGTTAGATAATGTTGCTGAGAGATTTCCATCGTTGGAGAATATCAACAACTTGGCTTCTTCTGAGAATTCGAAGTCTAACCGGAATTCATATTATGAGCGACGGAGCATTGACAGTAACAATGGTGTGTCTGCTATTGACATGAGTGTTAACCAAAACACGAAAGGAAGTGACGAGGCTAAACCGCGCTCCAATTTGCCTGCAAAGAACCTGAATATTGGTGCATGGCAAAATGTTCCCGCCTCATCTATTGATAAGGACGCGGAGCACTTGGTTAACGAGATTTTTATCTCCGGCAGCGCTGGAGACATTGCGCAGAAAGAGCATACGCCTGCAGCAGATCTCGTGTCAATTCAAAAGCCATACACTGAAACTAGCTATGCGCCGTACCCTATCTCAGACGGGCCACAATTTTCTGCGTTCGATCCCAGGGTACTTCCCAAGGATATGTCACAAACTCCTAGTTCAGGCGCCAGTGTGAAAGCCCAAGTTGAGAGGAATACTAGGGTGAATCTGCAAATGGTACTGCGCTCACCAGAGGCTGTTAAGAATGAGGTGTATTCGAGTGGAAGACCTGCGCCGCCCACTCATGCAGATAGCAATTTCTCCATTCACGGTGAAGTTCCCCAGGGTAGCCGCCAATTTCGGGACACCACACCCAAGTACAACCAAAATCCAAACCTAGAAAAGCAAGGACCCAAGAGAGACCAGTCTAACCCATGGGGTGACGCTATTAAGAGAGGTGTTGTTCAACCTGAGAAGGCGATCCCAAAGCCCAGTGGAGAGAGCCATGAGCTCGCAAAGCAGTTCAATGAATTGAGCTTACGTTCTCAACCCCATACCCCTAACAAGGTGCGCGCTGGCAGTGACCTCATTGATCTAGATGGCGATCAGTTCAGTACCAGGGTCAAATCGCCGGGACCACAGAGACCAACAATGGAGAGCAGTGTCCCTCCTGCAGGGGAATTGGTGGTTGAGGAAGTGCAACTTGTTGATCTAGATGGCGGACTTGCTGCGAAAGACGTGAAAGCGCAAAGCAGAAAACGGCTCTCTGGAGTGCAGCCGCAGCCAATTGAAGTTCAGGAACATGTGATTGATTTTGCGTCTGACGATGAGAATGTGAGTTCGGAAATGAGCAGAATGTCGATCAGGAACTCGTTGAAGAAGAACAGAAAGCACAGTGACCACAAGAGGAGTGAAAGCAACCCAGCAGAGGGCAAGAGAAAGATTTCGTTTTTTGGCGGGTCCTTGGAATAGTCATATATAGAGTATTAGGACATAGAGAAATTCAACTTGTTGAATGGAATCGTGAAGCGTAAGTCGTGCTCATCGGCTGCCAACGTGTGTGCAGCTCTTGCATGCTGCTCGCATAACGTAGAAACTCACTGCGCATCGAGTGTGGTGTTCCCATGAAAAAGTGATAACACCTAGTCTCTTTTGCAGAAACAAGCTTGTTATTTCCTATGTTCGGGCTAACAAACGCTCTTGCTGAACTCTTGCTCTTGCTCCCGGCCGAACACTTTAAGGTTGGCCGCTTGCCTAACAAGTCTGACAGCGACATCTACAATGCGATCCATCAGGTGTTGGCCGGAAAATACGCCGATGTTTTAGGCGAAAAGCTATACGGACCTTTTTTGAATAGTACTAACATTCTCTCTCTGGCTCAGCTGTACCCCCAGGAAGATCTTCGTACGGTTTTGACAGCTCTAGTTGACTGTTTAACGAACAGCACTTCAGCCGAGGCATGTCACGTCATCGCCATTGCATTACTTCAACTGTTCATCCAGGGCAACTTCACCGGTCCACAGTCGGAAATCTCGCTCGGCCAGTTGTGGTTTAGTGCCTCGAGTTCGACGCAATTACAACTTGATGCCGTTGCACTCTTGGGTATTGAAGGCAAGGGCGCCTACGACTTGGTGATCGAGCCGCTTTCGCTCGTGACTGCTCTCCTCATCTTCGAGAAGCTTCATGGAGTGGAGCACTCGTTGGTGCGCCACAATCCTGAATTCACAGCTGAGACAATTACCGCCGAAACTGGAGATTCCATCAAGCGCTTACCTCAGACTTCGCTCAGTGCTTCTTTACTATGGTGGAGAGCGAGGGCTTTGCAGGTCCACCTTGCCGTCCTTGCGGAGCCGTCCGATATTTTGGCTTCTGTTTCAGCCTTGCTTCTTGACAATGTGTACGTCGCGGCCATGACTTCCGACGAGGATCTTGATGCGGACATTAGGAGACATCTTCGCGTCAGCCATCTCTTGGAGTGCGCCAGAAACGGTATCCACGCGCAAACAGAGCACTTGTCGGAGCCGTTTTTGCTTGAAGCGGCTGCTGTCTCCCAACTTTCCTTTGTGTTGACAGGTGCCAACGCCAAAAGAACCAAATTCCAAACGTTCAACACCGCGTCCTTGATTCTTCTTGCCAAAAGTCATTCGTTTGGCGGAGACAATGATTCAAACGCTGGCGAGGTGCCTGAGAGCTTCGATTTGGACTCAGATCTTCTATTGGAAAAGCCCCACTACGAAGCCTTAAGTGACGTCAGCGGCTCTTCGGAACCTGACGCGCAGAAACTTGAGATTGACGTGCCACAATCGGGGGAGAAACCCTTGCTACCCATTTGCGCAAGAGTGGAGGACATTCCCGCGGAACTTCGTGAATTGGACCTAAACAACCAGCCAGCTTTGTCGGACATTGACAATATCCAGCTCCTCTTACGGTTGGCGATCTTGAGGCAGACCTCGCCCGTTGGGTCGGCGGGCGCTGAGGAAGAACTCCAGGCAATAGTCAACAGAATTGTGTACACTGCGTCCAAAAAGGTCAACTGGTCCGTATTTGGCAGAGCTTTATGGGAGAGATCACTCTTAGAAACGAACAAGGCTCGCACGGTAGAGAGAGGAATCTTGCAAATGACGTCTTTGGTGGAAGAGATCGGCATTAAAGTGAAAAGCCCCATCATTCCGCAGGCCAAGGGTGCGTCAGACGCTTCATGCATTACATCAGCACGCCTAAGATACATCCACCAGCTTCCCCTTATGGCTCTGTGGACTATGAACTGCGCGTTGGCAGAGAAGTACATGTCGTTAGGAGTGCTCCGGTCTGCGATAGAGATCTACGAGCGGCTCGGTTTGACTACTGAGGCGGCATTGTGTTATGCCGCAGTTGGACAGGAAAACCAGGCAGAGAAGCTTTTGACAGATCGCACAGAGTCCCATCCGGGCGATGCTCGAGCCTTTTCCATCTTAGGTGACATTCGGCAGGATCCAGAGTTGTGGGAGCAGGCATGGAAAATCGGCAAATACGCAAAAGCCAAGGCTTCTTTATCACGCTACTACTATAAACCACCTGCAAACTCAGGGTTGAAGCAAAACTTCGCTCTAGCAATTGAGCACATGCATGACTGCTTGTCCGCGAGCCCATTGTCGTTCGAAAACTGGTACCTTTACGGGTGCTATGGACTTGAATCTGAGAACTTCGAATTGGCAGCCGAAGCCTTCACTCGGTGTGTCTCTCTCGACGACACCAACTCACATGCGTGGTCGAATTTAGCAAGCGCGTTGCTCCGCACCGGCAAAACCAGGCAGGCATTTACCGCATTAAAGAGGGCGTTGCAGCAAGGAGAAGGCGCCAAACGCTCTTGGAGAATATTCGAGAACTATTTGCTCGTGGCAGCCAAACTCGGCGAGTGGAACGATGTACTTCATGCGACCAGGGAATTAATCGAAATACGCAAAGACAGTTCTGAGGTACCCGTCGATATTGAGATAATTGAAAAATTGTCACAAATCCTCGTGGAGAAGCCCTACGAAGAGGGGGCTCGGCCGTCGCAATTTCAATCCTCGTGCACTGACTTAATATGCAACGTGTTGCCCAAAGTCATCAATCACTCTGCCAGACTCTGGAGAATTGTAAGCAGGGTGGAGCTTTGGAGAAAGAAACCATGGGCAGCATTGGATTGTTTCGAGAAGGCTTATCGTGCCACCGTTCAGAGACCTGAATTGGAAACGGAGGAGAGAGTTTGGGACGAGGCAGTCCAGGCCTGCTCAGACCTTGTTTCCGCCTATGAATCTCTTGGGGAATTGCCGGGCAAGCATGGCGCTGGTGATTTAGTGTGTGGGGACTGGAAGTTCAAGGCAAGAAGTAGTGTTAGAGCATTAATGTCGAAAGGCAAGGCAACGTGGGAGGACTCCGAGGGGTGGGATCGGTTGATCTCAATGAAGGAGGACTTGAAAAATGCATAATATGCCATTTGGGATAAGCTCGTTAGTTAAGGTCATCAATAATCAGCACTGGCTCGAAAAAAATCGAAGTTGCTCTCGTTTTTATAGACCCTCTTCTCGTAAGGTTGGGTGACACATTTTCTTGCCCATCAATAGGCACCAACACCCGAATATTCGTCAGGATATAGAAAAATGCCCGCACGACGAACCCCGGAGCTCTCAACTTGATCAACACACTGTGAATCATGTCTAGCAAACTGTACAAACTCAAACGCGACAACTCTGACTTTTCCAATCTCTTGAAGCAGATGTAGGAAAAAACAAAGCCGTACAAGAGGCTGGTTGTTCCTAAGAAGTACTCACGATAGTATTTTAACTGAACCAAGTAGTCCGCGAAGCACGCTATTCCCAAAAGGACGGGTTCTACGCAGCTCAAAACTGGGAACAAAGCTGTCGTGAATGAGTTTGCCAACACGAGCTCATGCAAGACGTAGGACACCAAATTCATGTAGGCGAAAATTGCAAACGCAAAAAGCTTTACGGGTGATGCCTCGGAGGTAAGATGTAACCAGGCCGATATCAAAAGCATAGTGTTTTCAGCATTCAATATTGTGGCCAACGGCATTTCCTCCCGGGCTTTTGAGTCTCGTGCTACCGCAACTAGGTGTCGTACAAAAGTGATTGAGTATGTTCCAATCGCTCCACCCACAGAAACGTAGTACCATTGCATCAGACCAAAGCGCAATGCCAATAAGAACCCGATGGCACTAGCCAAGTGGGACAAGAGCCAGGTGGCCCTTACTATTTCTATGTTTGATAGAGTGGGGAGTGACTTGATAGCATCTAACATCCCGGACATGACTCTAACAAAACAAGCTTTGAGATACTTGATTTCAGGCGCGTTAAGTATATAACTCGCCAACATATTTGGAGTTATTGGCTTGACTTGAGGCATTTTGACGAACTTTTCTGGGATTTCAGTGGTCAATAAGGGTGCAAACGATTGGGTGCAAATGCGCGCTGGCCCTCTTTAGTGGGTCAAGGGCTCGGTGGTGCGGGACAGGTCTCGATAGATCAGAGACTCACATTGTGAAAATCACAGGTGTAAGCTACAGAAGTTCAGTAGTCTGTGCGAACTAGAGAAATAGATTGAAAGTAGACAAAAACAGTCCAGAAAAATAAATCAAAAGGATTGTCGGAATGGGAGTGATGTCCTAAGTAACTGGCGAATTCTGCTTTGTGTGGCGGAAAATACGGTTGAGTTGTAAATGAACACATCAAAAAATTTTTGTAAACGAAAATGCCTTTTCGAAAGACGAATGCAGATCACTTCAGTATTCGGGAATCCATATACTATACTCAATACGCCATTCTCTTAATAGAAGACACAGAGTCCGGCCATCAGTTACTGCCGGCTGTTTTCTGTCTTGCATGGAACCACCGAGCACAGGTTCTACACTGAAGAGCACTTAGATTGCAATTCTCCATGACTCACCAGGACGCCCAAATCGGCCAGAGCGAGCCGCAGGTACGGAATGACGATTCGGAAAGTACCAGAGGTGATCAGCTGACCAACAGAAATACCCAGGGCGGACGCCAAGTTAGAGGCAAGAAAAGCTCAAATAGCCCTGCCAAGCATGAAGGCAACAAGACCAGGAAGCCTGCGAAAAACAAGTCCGAGGCAAAGGATTTCCGGTACCTTGAGATTGTGAAGCTCATAAAACGACACCAGCCTGTGACCATCAACGGACACCCGGTAAAGAAGCTACTTGAGCCGCATCTCGAGCAAGCTGCTGCTTCTGCTGTTGCCGGCAACAATGCCAAGCAGGCAGGCAGGAAACTCAAGGAGAAGGTCGCCGCCGAGCACGTCAAGAGAACGCTCGAAAACTCCCCGGACCAACCCATATACCTAAGCTTCATTATCAAGCCATCTGACCCCGATTTCCCATTCCACTTGGACCTGCTAAGCTTTAGCTTGACGATACCCGCCGGGTACCCGAGAAACAAGAAAGCTGTACCTTCGATTGTCGTCTTGAACAGCGACATTCCTAAGGGATATTCTGTCAATATTGAGCGGGGGTTCCGGTCGATTGCGCTTCTTGCAAAAGGCGCTCAAATGCTGGCCGAGGGCGAGGATCAGTTGGATTTGGTTGACGGCAAGGGCTTGCTTTCGCTAGTCAAAACGTTGGACAAGTATCTTGAAAAGTTTCTTCTGCAAGAAAAACGGCAAACAATGAAATTTGTGAGCTTCAAAAGTAAAGGAAATGCACCGCCTTCGCAGGTTCCGTCGCCAAGCCCGACTCCCACACCGCAACCGCAATTGCAGCCACAGATTCACCTGCAATTGCGGGAGTCCAAAGCTTCCGCTGCTGCAGATTCTAAAGTTGGCGTTTCCGAGGAGGAAATGTTGCGGCGAGAGTTTTATATCGACGAATTGTGTCAAAAGTTGGCAACGCACGTCAAGTTATTCAACAAGAGCCGGGACGAGTCGCGCTACAAAGTTCTGGTACCTTTCACCAGCAGTGACAACCTCCCGAAAATGTGGGTGAGCGGAAATGGCCAAATTGATCTCTTTATGACTGTTCCTCTCGCATACCCTACGACACCCGCGCGAATAATCATAGCGTCGAACTTCAGCTCGAACCTTATGGTGGCAAAGAGGAGAGTTTACGAAAGCGAAGGAGAGAATTTAGTCTCGCTAGCGGAAGAGGCGTCGCGGGCCGAGAAGCGCTTCAACGAGAACGTGAAGCAGTGTGTCGAAGAGAAGAACGAGAGCTTAGTTAAGCTCTTGAACAGAATCTCAAGTCAAGTCAACGCTATGGTGCTCCCGCCCACGGCGTACAAGGAATGGAGGGTAAATATGCAGCAGTTGCGCGACGAAATGCACTAAGCGTCCACCCGCGTGTATCCGTGTTGTGGCACCAATATTTTCTAGCTATAATAGCACAATGGGCTCCATCTGAGGGCCGCGCACGCGCGATATGTTCTGTGCGTAATCTGCTCGGAGTAGTCTCGAGCCTACCGACCAACCTGCACGCGCGAACTAAAACGAGGTACTATGCAGAAAACATGGACCCTTCGGAAGGTAAACCGAGCCATAAAGTACGCTAGAACAAGCAGGCTGGCACATGTACGGGGAGCAAACGGCCGAGGGCGACTTGGAGTTTCAGTTTGCAAACGAATGCGACATCGAAATACACTGCTCGCCGTTCGGGCTCAGCGGAGTCTACGTGAAAGTTCGAGGCACCAACATAATGGGCATAGGGTCAACCATGGGCCTAATAACCGGATCCTCGAAGGGCACGATCCACTACAACAACGGCAGCGACTTGCTCAACCAGAAGTACAAGTTGTACGTGAACATAGACGAGGGAGGGATGCTACGAATAGACTTTACAAAAATCGTGACTGTGCACCGGGCAGTGGAGGAGCCGGAAAAGTTTATGAGGCCGAATCAGGGCGAGGACACCCCTTCGCTAATATTTCTTGGGCCGTGCCCCGAGGGGCACGTTGAGAACATCGAGCCTTTTATCGGCATTCTCTCGTTTGAGCAGGAAGAGTAGATACGTCAGGGTCATGCGCGGTGTACTTTTGCGTGCCGATTTTTTAGTCCAAAGAGGAACACCCCAAGTCAGCCGGCAAAGTCGGGACCTCAGTAGAAGTGAACGCAGACGTGGGTGGCGGGTCACTGTTTATTTTGCAGCTTATTTTGCAGGCTGTTCGCCACCACAGACCGGTGGACAGTGCATGACCTCGGCTCGTTTTGGAGTTTAGGCTACGAAACGAAATGAAACACGTGGAAACTCAAGGGTTTGGGAGTTGCAACATATGCGAAAGACGCAAGCCCGCTGTCCGGGCCCATAGGTGATCAAGCCCTTCCACTTCCTACGATACACTCTGCTCTTAGCATGTGGAGGCCGGAGCCTGCCTGCACTCGCGCTACTATCTTCGTCACATGGGAAAGGCGGCGGGCGCTTCCCCGGAAAAGCCAGATGCACGGGTGCCAACGTACATGGTGCCTGCGGGTTGGCCCGAGGTCCACGCAACCGCACCGAAATTTCCACACCCACTTCGACTGACGGCAAAATTTGTCAGCCCCAGCCGGAAGACAAGCGGGCGGGGGACCCGGATGGCTTCAAGAAGTCGATCGCTCGTACTATTAGCGTAGATGCTCCGCGAGCGGAGCAAGCGAACAGCAGTATATTTTCAGCACGAACGACACCAATAAAAGAACAATACAGCAGCTAAAGTATAGCAGCTAAAGTATAGCAGCCAAAGTACTAAGCAGCATTTGTGGCCAGCGGCCCCCAGGTCCACGGCTCTGCAGGCCCGCGCCGCCTCCCAGCGTGAGACTCGGTGTGATCAGCGGCCCATCGCTTCCTCGGTACAGTTACACGCAGTAGTGCGGAGTGCGCCAGGTGAACGTGAATTACCACTATATAGGAGCCGGATCCCCACATTTAGGAATTTTTTGCTATTGTCTACCTATTCATTAGCGTTTACACAAAATGGAAAGATTAAATCAGTTGGCTGGCCAGTTATCCCCTTCCTCCAAGCAGAGCATCCTCGAAAAGAGACCCGACGATGTCGTCATTGTCGGCGCCTACAGAACCGCCTTAACCAAAGGAGGAAGAGGCGGCTTCAAAGACGTCGGATCTGACTGGATCTTGACCAACTTCTTGAAGGCATTCCTCAAAAAGACCGGCGTTGACCCTAACTTGATCGAAGATGTCGCTGTCGGTAACGTGTTGAACCGTGCCGCCGGTGCGTCTGAGCACAGAGGCGCTTGTCTTGCTGCAGGTATCCCAAACACCGCTGCGTTGGTGGCAATCAACAGACAGTGTTCTTCTGGGTTGATGGCTGTGTCCGACATTGCCAACAAGATCAAGTGTGGCGAGATCGACTGTGGTATCGGTGCTGGAGTTGAGTCTATGTCTGCCAACTACGGTCCACAGGCCATCCCAAAGATCGACCCAGAGTTGCAGGAAAACGAGGAGGTCGCCAAGTGCTTGATCCCCATGGGTATCACCAACGAGAACGTGGCGGAGAAGTACAACATCCCTAGAGAGAAGCAGGATGCGTTTGCCGCCAAGTCCTACGAAAAGGCCGAAAAGGCCGTTTCCTCCGGTGCTTTCAAGGGAGAGATCTTGCCGATCGAGTCCTACAAGAAGGACGACGACGACGATGACGAAGAGGAGAGCTCCGGCAAGATCGAGAAGTTCACCGTCGACACCGACGAGGGACCAAGAAAGGGCGTGACTCCTCAGTCTTTGGCCAAGTTGAAGCCTGCCTTCAAGCCTACCGGATCCACCCACGCAGGTAACGCTTCGCAAGTGTCTGACGGTGCCGCTGCCGTGTTGTTGATGAGAAGAGACTTGGCCGAGAAGAAGGGATACCCCATCCAGGGCAAGTTTGTGCTCTGCAACACTGTTGGTGTTCCACCCGAGATCATGGGTGTTGGCCCAGCGGTTGCCATTCCCAGTGTGTTGAAGAAGACCGGCTTGACCGTCGACGACATTGCTGTTTTCGAGATCAACGAGGCCTTCGCTGCGCAGTGCTTGTACTCTGCCGAGACGTGCAACATCCCACAGGAGAAGTTGAACCTCAACGGTGGCGCCATTGCGTTGGGTCACCCATTGGGTGCCACCGGTGCCAGGCAGTACGCCACTATTCTCCCATTGTTGAAGAAGGGCGAGATCGGTTTGACGTCCATGTGTATCGGTACTGGTATGGGCGCGGCGTCTATTCTTGTCAAGGAGTAGAAACAGCAAGCATGAGTATTGAATAATAATGTCTTTGTCTCTTACGATTTTCTATGACTTTCTCTTACGACTGTCTTATGACTTTGCCATATGTCTTTGTCTGCCGTTGTCTCTTATGACTTTGTGCCTTATGACTTTGTGCCTTATGACTGTGCTTACGCGGTAGTGAGTAGTGCGCTAGGCTGGGCCGAAGCGGGGAAACGAGGCTTTTTTTTTCATTATTTTCTTTTTTTTTTCTTGCAGTCCTGACGGCTCCAGCGCCACCAACTCTTGTTGTGTTATCCGATGTTCATTTCGTGTATGGCCCCGTTTGGCAGTGCTTGGCCGAACAGGCCGAGCTGACTTTTGCAAGCTCAACCTTATCAGACGCAGTGCGATCGCAAAAGATTACCGCGCGCCAGAGCAAGATGCGCCAGAGCAAGATGCGCCGGGAACGGCACGCGAGGTTCTCTCTAGCCCAGGCCGTGCGACTGCAGAAAGGAAGTGGCGGAGGACATAAGGCTTGGCTGAAAAAGGCAAGGGCATGACGGCTGACACACGGAAAGCAGACGGAACGTCTGCTGGCTCACGAGTATTATGTACGGCCGAAATTTTTCGCCCCGAGGCGCTTGGTGCCGTTTTCCCCGTTCTTCTACGGTGCTTCTCGTCCCGTTTTACCGGCCCGCATTTCGTCTTTTTCAATGCATCGCTGTTCCTGGATGCATGGCTCGCGCGAGCATTCTGTAGATAGCGCCCCAGTGGGAAGGCACGTTAGCTTGCCAGTCACCGGAGACTTGCATGTATTTAGTGTTGCTTTGCCGAACAACTCTGGCTAAAAAATTTTCGTTTTCTTGGTCGTAGAGGAGCACAGGATTCTGCTTGGGACGCCATCGTATATCCGCTCCACGCTCACCCGCCAATCTCCCTCGTGAAGAGCTGCAGTCCATATAGAAGCGGACCACTCCGAGAAAAATCCGGCCCATCGAACCAATCAACCGTAAGGCCGCACAAGTTCAGATCTGTCACCAATCCACGCCCAGCATGTATCTTCGAATAAGAAAGCCGATCAAATATGTCCTCATCGCGCTAGCACTATCTACGGCGCTCCTCGTGCTATATAGCTTGAACCCTGTCACGCTCACCGTGAAAAACAAAACAGCGCTCATCTTGAACTTGAAGGTCTTGTACGAGAAGCTCACCACATCGTCCGTGGAGCTAGATCGAAGCGCCTCGTTCCAGAATAAGTACCAGCATATCGTTGCCGAGAAGTTCGACGATGACTCTGCGAAAACATTGTACTTCCTCAAGCCCGAATACGTGCCGCCGACAAAGGTCGACATCCCCGAGTACTTCACGCTGGAGGAGGACATGCTGTTCCGGCCCGTTGTGCAGCCGTTCGACCCCAGATTCACAATCTCGGTGTATCTCGACTGGATCCGCCAGAACCCGGGCGAAAAGGTTCCTTTCCACTGGTCCGACTGGGTGGACCTTTCCATGTTGAACAAGTACATTCTCCTCAAGGAAGGCAACAAGGAAACGTGCAAAAGCTTGTTCTCGTTGCTGAAGGACATCTCTCGAGACAGCGAGCTCTTGCCCATCGACGAGTACTGCAAAGACGAGCCTCTGTTTCCGCTTGGCTTCCGCGTTACTCGCTTCCCCATGGCGCAGGAGAGAGAAAATGCTAAGCTCCTAGCCAAGGCGCACTTGTACTCGTCGTTTCCGGCCCCGGCCCGTCTCATCTTCCTCACAAACAGTAAAGGATCGTATACTGCCGACGTTGGTGAGCGTACGAACGACTTGAGGTTCTGTCTCTTGAAAAACTATATGGTCGAGGCCATAACCACCAGCGACAGCTTCCAGCAGTTGGATGTTTTGGACTCCTATCGCACTCTCTTGAAAACCACTGCGGCGCATATCGCGCCTTCGCCAGCTCCGGCCCAGATCAACCTAGAGGCGTCATGGTTTGAGGTCGATGAAGAGAGCGTGATCAACGAGTTTAGTGGGAAGGACACCACTCCCATGGAGAGCGCCTACCTTGACTCTTTGCGCTACTCTCGCGGCACGGAATTGCCGCAAAAGTCTTTTAACGAGGCAAAGCTCCTCAAAAGCGACAACAGGCGTATTTTCGGCGACCACCACGACTGGAGGTTCTTCAACGGGCTCACGATCGACACTGACACACAGGTCATTGCGCTTCACAGACTTCTCAAGAATTACCTCCACTTTTGCCGCGTACACGGCTTGACAACCTGGATCGCCCACGGCTCCTTGTTGTCGTGGTACTGGAACGGAATGGTGTTCCCTTGGGACGCAGACACCGACGTCCAGATGCCCATTAGAGATTTGCATCGGTTGGGCCGCGAGTTCAACCAAACTTTGGTGATCGAGAATGTCGGCCACGACCTTCCTGGACTGAGAGTGCGCGAAATCGAGTACAATGGCATGGGTGCCTTCTTTGTGGAAGTGGGCAGCAGCATCACGCACCGCGAGAAAGGCAACGGCATGAACAATATCGATGCGAGGTTCATCGACATCCACACGGGTCTCTATGTTGATATTACGGGGCTTTCGGTGTCTGATGAGAAGGCACCAGGCAGGTACGACTCTCTCACCGGGAACCTCGGGATGCCAGAGGGTAACAGAGACATCAACAGAGCGAAGAAGGTGTACAACTGCAGAAACCGGCACTTTTCTTCCTTGAACGAGTTGACTCCGTTGGTCAAGACCGTGGTGCAGAACGAGGTGGGCTACGTGCCTCAGGCGTTCGGCCCCATTTTGGACCACGAGTACGCTCTCAAGGGGTTGTTGAAGAAGAACTTCCAGCAATATTTCTACTTAACCAGCATGAGATTGTGGGTCAGGTCCAGCGTCTTGCTTGACTACATGAAAGACAAGAATACGTGGGTTTCCAAGCAAAGGGGTCAGGTAAAACAATCCAAGAGAGATGTCAGTGAAGAAGAATACCAGTCCATCAATAGCCTCAGCGAGGAAGACCACGCGAATCTCCTTTACAACAACTGGCTTCTCCGTGAATATATTGTTGGAAAGGATTTCACCAAGTTCCACGACACCCAAATGTCCTACTTGCTCAGTAACAGAATGGGGAAATACTTCTCGGGGATCAATGCATACAGTAAAGGCGACAACGCCAACAAGGCGATGTGGGGAGACCTTTTCATGGACCAGATAGCCATACATGGATGGAGCTACGAGGATGAGGTTGCGAAGCTCGAGTCCCTCATGCAGATGTACCAAACAGAAGAGAATGAGAAAGAGGCTCAAGCCCAGTTGCAGAGCGACTCAAAGAGCAAACCTGAAAAGGAGAAAGAGAGCAAAGCCGAAAATGAGAAAGAGGGCAAAGCCGAAAAGGAGAAAGAGGGCAAAGCCGAAAAGGAGAAAGAGAGCAAAGCTGAGTCTGAGAAAGAGGGCGAAGTAGACGCTAAGGGCGGAGATCAAGCGAAAAGCAAAGCTGGTGACGAAAAAGCTGACGGCGAGAAAGCTGAAGTTGAGAAGATAGAAGCAGAAATGGTTGATGCGAAGTCAGCCGACGCCCTGCTTGAGCAAGCTGAGCTGCAGAGCGATACTGAGGAGAACAGTGAGACTCAGGCAGATAATTCTGACAAAAGCGACAATCGCAAGATCGAACAAAAATCTTCGAATCAGATTGAGAGTGGAAAGCAGAGCGAGAACCAGAACGAGAACCAGTCGTCAAGCGAGAAGGCCAGTCAAGTGGAAACCCAAGAGGACAACGGGCTCGAGAGCTCAGAGCATGAGAGTGACAATGACAAAGAGTTAAGTGATGGCATAAGTGAAGACGAAAAACTGAAGGAAGCAGAGGATTCCAACAAAAATGATAGTCTGGAACAACAAGAGACCCAAGGCGAAGGGGAGGAATCTACATAATCGAGTCTGCGGACAAATCAATATCATAGTCAAATCGAGAACTGAAAGTCACCACGCAAACGCGCGCAGCGCGCGTAGGAGTCAAACCGAGAACTGAAAACGGAAAAGAAATGAAAGCGATAAGAGTGAGGAGGGGAAGTGCTGAAAAAATGAGAAAAGAAGTACGCAGCAAATAAGTGGCAGACTGGCCGAGACTGGACAACGTTTTGGACGTCCAAAACGTGGATTCGTGTGTCGAGTCAAACTCACCCCTACGACGCGTAGAGACAGTGAGCTAAAAATAGAAGTGCATGTTCGCGTGTGGCAGAACACGGTGCCAGTTGTGAAATGCAAAAAGGGCAAAAAGGAGAGAAACGGCTTGTCGAGAAATGTCGGGAAAACGTGGAAGCCGGGAAGACACGCTTACCAAAAGAATACAACGCAACAGACGGTAAACGAGGCTCGCTTAGAAAAGCCGAATCAGTGCGCAAAGCAACGGTGTTTGATTGCTATGGGGAAAAAGTGTGGCTTGTGACGCACCGGACACCAATATGTGCGGTGGAACGCACGAGGCAAGGCGGTTGGAGATAAGCCTCGCAAAGAAAAAAGGACCCGTGCAACCCCGTGCAATGACGAAGAGCAGGCATATTAATTTCGTAAAGAAACACACGATATCGAAAAAACTGTAGCACTATGGCGCCGCAAAGGGCTCACACTCACATTGCAGAAGTGATGTTGCATAGGTTATGGACGTGTCAGATCCATGTACCGAGTATTTCCAGGGTTCACACGCTGAGCCTTGAAATGCACAGAACAAAATGCCACCACAGGGTACCGGAATACCTCTGATAGTGTTAGGGGTATGTACTGCATTTGGAAACAAACATATGGCTGGCGACGCTGATGTGCAGGCATTCGCGCCAAACTACAGGGACTTGGGGGGCTGTCGCGAAACGATTGCTCATCTGATAGTGCTAGCGAAAAATCAGCATAAGTGATATCTCATGACTTCGCCGACAAATAAACCGTTGCTACCTGTCCACCGTAAGTGTGAGATAAAATTAAGTGCATCTCTTTTGGTGTCTGCAATGTTTTATGCCGACAATAAGCTATATTGGCCTCACGCCCTAGACCAACGCGGTACACGGTATTTCACAAATTGCAAAAGTTGGCGCTCGCCCAAAAAACCAAATCGCGACGCCACCCCCATGTTTGTCGTGTAGCACTGCCTTGTTCTCGAGCCCTTTCCCTGCATGTAGGTGCGAACGCTGATAATTAGGCACCGAAAAGAGATAGAATTTTCTAAAAATGGGTGCGCGGATATGTAGGAGTCCTTTCGCTTTCAACGCTGTCGCGGATAGAACAATGGCTGAGAGAAAGCTGGAAAAACGATGCCAGTACGCTGGTCGACGGATTTCTGTGGTCCAGCTACCGTTTTTTCAGACTCGAAAAGCTGCGTTTTTACCGGTTTGTCACAGATGGAAAAATTACATTGAACCTCAACGATACTGCACGTGAAAGAAGGGAAAAGCAACAAAAAAAGAAACGAGGCTGCGCGCTGCGCATAAGCTTCGAATTATGGAAAAATCTTTCGATGCCGTGCAGGAGGGCATAAGGGCAGATATAAAAGCCCCATCCCTTGCCTTCGAGACGCAACATCTTTTTCTCCTTATCACATCAAAAATGCAATTCAAGTCTGTCCTCATTGCTTTGACTGCTGCTTCTGTCGTTTCTGCTGCTAACAGCACTGCTGGTGGTGCTTCTAACGGTACTGCTGCTGGCGGCTCCAACGGTACCGCTGCTGGCGGTTCCAACGGTTCCTCCGGTTCCTCTGCTGACTCTGGTGCCACCCAATTGCTTGGTGCAGGTGTCTTCGGTGCCGTTGCCGCTGCTGGTGTTGCTTTGTTGATCTAAGCCTCCTGGTTTTCTAAAAAAAAGTGGCATTGTTGCCCAAGGTTAACTGGTATATTCATGGCTTCAGATTATAATATTTTTTCACCCGTCAGAAGCTCTAATTTATTTTGTTTTATTATGTAATATCCACTTAGAGGAATACAAAAATTTTACATCTTAACTTAGTTCAACGTTCAAATTTGTAGCACTGCAAATGTAGGGCGGGCAATTAGTCAGAGCCCGGGGCGAAGCGCGCGCGCACCGCGATAGCTTGGTGCATTAGCACGTGCGACCTCAGCAAGGCAAAGAGCTCTCACCTATGTTCACCGGCTTGATCGAGACGGTAGGCACCGTTTTAGAATACAACATACTCGATACCTCGAGCTCGGGCGGACGCGGTGTGTCGATTGCGATCGGCGACTGCGGCGAGATACTTGGCGATGTCAACCTTGGTGACTCCATCTCGACAAGCGGAGTGTGCCTAACTGTGACTGAATTCGACAGCGAAAAAACGTACTTCAAAGTCGGTGTGGCGCCCGAGACGCTCCGCCGCACGAACTTAGGCGACCTAAGAAAAGGGAGCAAGGTTAACTTGGAGAGGGCGGTGACGAGCGATGTCAGGCTTGGAGGGCACGTTGTCCAGGGCCATGTAGACACCATTGCGCACATCACGAAGAGGGTCCAGGACGGGAACTCCATCGCGTACACCTTCCGGCTCCGAGATGAAGAGAATATCAGGTACGTCGTGGAGAAGGGCTTCATTGCCATAGACGGTACGTCGTTGACAGTGACAGGCGTGGACTACAAGGCGAAAGAGTTCTCGATCATGCTCATAAGCTACTCGCAGGAAAAGGTGATTTTGACCAGCAAAGGCGTGGGCGACACAGTTAATATCGAGGTGGACTACACGGGGAAGTTGATCGAGAAGCAGGTGGAGTTGGCGCTTGACGGCCAGATGGAGGACGAGGAGAGCCCGTTGGCGAAGCTTGTCATGAAGATGGTGAAGAGAGCCATGTCGTAGCGGCGCAGACCGACGGAAAAGTCTCCGTTCGCCACTATATAAAGCGGAAACTACATAGTAACCTACTGACGAGTAACTGTTACCGAAAGCTTTCGGTGTAAGCTCATATCGATTTTTGAGTTTCAGACACCTTATGGCGCGCGCACGCCTCGTGGCAAACCGCACGCTCAACCCACATAACCTCCACTGCAAGCGTACAACCCACGAACAACCACAATGGATATCATCCTCGGGATCAGAGTCCTGGACGCGACGATTCTAGCCACGTCCAAGGCCGCCACACGCGGCATTTCCGTGTTGAAGGCCGACGACGACAAAACGAGGCTCCTCAACAAGCACAACTTGGTGGCATACACGGGAGAATCAGGCGACACGGTGCAATTCGCCGAGTACATTCAGGCCAACATCCAGTTGTACTCCATGAGAGAAAACGACTGCGAGTTGTCGCCCAAGGCCACCGCGTCGTTTGTGCGCAACCAGCTCGCCACGTCTATCCGGTCCCGGAAGCCGTACCAGGTGAATGTGTTGATCGGTGGGTACGACACCAAAACGAACAAGCCCAGCTTGAATTGGATCGACTACTTGGGCACCCAGGCTGAGTTGCCCTACGGTGCCCACGGCTACGCCGCGTTCTACTGCACGTCCTTGTTTGACAGACATTACCGGCCAGACATGACGGTGGACCAGGGCTTGGACTTGTTGAAGTTGAGCTTGCAGGAGTTGGAGAAGAGAATGCCGATTGACTTCAAGGGCGTCTACGTCAAGATTGTGGACAAGGACGGCGCCCGGAGTGTGTCGATATAGAAGGTGGCGCGGTAGAATGCGACGGTAGAGGCGACGGTACGAATCATTCTAATACACGAAAAATCATGTGAGCTGAAAGCGCCGAAACAGGTGAACAATGCGAACAATACACGAACAATAAAGAACACAAGCTGCTACGTCTTTGGCGTGCTCCTGGTTGTGGAGGACTGCTGCTGACTTAAGTGCAAACACAGTAAACTGTAGTTACGCAGGCTGTACGTTGCGCGACTACTGTTGGATTACTGCCATGGCTGCCTGAACTGCAAAAAAACCACGAGAAGCGAGAAAAGTAGCTCCAGTGCCTCTCTAAGCAAAGGCAAGTAATCTAGGCTACGCGAGCACTCGATTCCCCGGGCCGGAAATATGTCCCAGTAAATTGTGCCAAAAGCCATTTCGTGCCCTGCTCCAGCATCTGCTTGGCCCACCTCTGTCGCGCGCACCTCATCGTGATCTAAATGCACCGACTCTAAACATCTGCTGAGATGGACTCTCCAGATGTGCTAGCGAAACTAGCGAGCCTAGTTTCCGAGCATTTGCACTTCGACGATGCAGAGTTCACCCTCTCTCGCTTTCTAGCCGGCCTATTCAACGCGAAGCTGGCGTCCTCGGTTCCTTGTCTGCGCGCAGCTTTCAGCCAAACAGTGCTTGAAAACGGCGGCGAGGACTTCCCACCACAGTTCGTTGACGAGGCCTACCGTGTACTCGAGGCTGCTTTTGTGCCTGTAGAGCTACGCCTGGTGAATGGTGTTCAAAGTAAAAGCAGCTCTGAGTCAAAATCGGCGAAATCCGCGCTACAAACGGGCAATGGCGTTCTAGATAAAGAAATGGCAATGCCATCGAACGGACACTCTGCGCTTTCGCTACCGAACCTGGCTTGGCCCCCAGAAGATAAACCGGCGGCTGGCGGCTCGCGTGGCACTTCCGGTGCCGAAGAATTTCGCAGCAAACAGGGTGTCAAGCCCACGGGCAGGTCCTCGCATTCTACATATCCCTCAGCCAACGGTTCGTCAGAAGCGATAGAGCCAGGAGCAATATATAAAGGATACGTGAGCAATATCGCACCATACGGGGCGTTTGTGCGTCTCCGAAGCCCGACGTCGTTCCAGTCGGGCCTCTGTCACGTATCGAAGATGCTGTTCGATGGCAGAACCAGAATACGGCACCCGCAGGACGTGGTCAAGCTAAACCAGGCGGTGTTTGTGAAAGTGACAACAGTAGACCAAGATCCAAGGAACCTGCGGCGCGAGAAAATTTCGCTCTCGATGGTCGGCGTGGACCAGGTCACTGGCACTGATCATCTGCATGAACTTGAGCAGGAAGAGCAGGAGCTTGCGGGGAAGCGAGGCCGGAATATGAGCGATGACCGTCACCAGAAACGCAGGCGTCTCACGTCACCGGAAAGGTGGGAGATCCGCCAGCTTATAGCTTCAGGTGCGGCGCTGGCCGCCGATTACCCAGAGCTAAATGTGTACCAGGATGACGAGGCTGCGCTGGAACTACAAAGCGAAGAGCAGGTGGAGATTGAACTCAATACCGAGGAACCAAAATTCTTGAAGGGCCAGCTAAACAGAGCCACGATGTTGAATCCAATGGCTCTTCTCAAAAACCCCGAGGGGTCGCTCAGTCGCAGCGCCATGACGGGCTCAAAGTTAATGCTGCAAATGAAGGAGGAGAAAATCTCGCAACAGAGACAGGAAAGAAAGAGTGTTGCACGACAAACTAACGACCCTTTGGCCGTGGTAGTCCAGCGGGATGTCGAGCTGAAGGAGAAGACCGAGGCAGTGATTAATCAATGGAGGCAGAAGCAGCGCACTCAAAAAGCCAAAATGTCAAACTCAAAGGCGCCCCAAAGCATCGAAGAACAGCGAAAGTCCCTTCCTGTCTACGCCATGAGGGCACAGCTTGTCCAGGCGATCCGAGACAACCAGTTTTTAGTCGTCGTTGGAGAGACCGGCTCGGGCAAAACTACCCAGATCGTCCAGTACGCGTACGAGGAGGGCCTAAATGTTGTCGATGGAGTTTCTCGCATCATTGGGTGTACGCAGCCCAGGAGAGTTGCGGCGGTCTCTGTCGCTGGCAGAGTGGCAGAGGAAGTCGGTTGCCAGGTCGGCCAAGAGGTCGGCTATCTAATCCGATTCGAGGACAAAACGTCATCCAGCACGAAAATCAAGTACTTGACGGATGGTATGTTGCAGCGTGAGGCGCTCCTCGACCCCAAAATGCTGAAGTATTCACTCATCATGTTGGACGAGGCGCACGAGAGGACAGTCGCCACTGACGTGTTGTTTGCGCTCTTGAAAACTGCAGCGGAGCAGAATCCACATTTGAAAGTCATAGTAACGTCGGCCACACTCGACTCAAACAAGTTTTCTACGTTTTTCAACAGCTGCCCTGTTCTACACATTCCCGGAAGAACGTACCCCGTTGAGATTATGTTCTCACGAGAGCCAGAGGAAGACTATTTGGCGGCGGCGTTGGACTGTGTGATGCAGATTCATGTGAGTGAACCAGACGGAGACATACTAGTCTTTCTTACTGGTCAGGAGGAAATTGAGACTAGCGTGGAGGTGCTAGAGTCCCGGGTGAAAACGCTCGGAAACGCAATTCCTGAGCTTTTAGTTGTGCCTGTTTACGCCGCCTTGCCCTCGGAAATGCAATCGAGAATCTTTGAGCCAGCCCCGGCAGGCACTCGCAAAGTCGTGTTGGCCACCAATATTGCCGAAACGTCCATCACTATAGACGGTATCAAATACGTGGTTGATCCCGGGTTTGTCAAAGTCAATGCCTACGACCCAAAGCTTGGCATGGACCTGTTGGTTGTGTCGCCAATTTCTCGCGCTCAAGCAAACCAAAGGAGTGGAAGAGCTGGACGTACTGGGCCAGGAAAGTGCTACAGACTCTATACTGAAGTTGCGTTCAACACAGAAATGCTCGCGAACCTGATTCCGGAAATACAGCGAAAGAACTTGGCGACTACCATTCTCATGCTCAAAGCCATGGGGATCAACGATCTCATCAACTTCGACTTCATGGATCCTCCGCCCGTCCAGACGATGACCAATGCGTTGCACGACCTCTTTACGCTAGACGCTCTTGATGACGATGGATTTCTCACTAGAATAGGCAGGCGCATGGCTGAGTTTCCGATGGAACCTGCGCTTGCAAAAACATTGCTTGTTTCGGTTGATTTCCTGTGTTCGCTCGAGGTGTTGACCATAGTAGCCATGCTTTCTGTGCAAACGATCTTCTACAGGCCAAAGGAAAAACAGGCAGAAGCGGACAGAAGAAAACAGCGGTTTCACAGCATACACGGAGACCATTTGACGTATCTCAATGTTTACAAAGCGTGGGAACTCAGTGGGAGGTCCGTGCGGTGGTGTAAAGAAAACTTCATTCACGAGAGAAGTTTGAGGAGAGCACAGGACGTGAAGAATCAACTAGCCACAATCATGAGCAAGCACAGGCTCGCGCTCCAGAGCAACGACGACAACTCGGCCATACGGAAAGCTTTTGTATCTGGATTTTTCCGAAATCTGGCCAAGCGGGATCCACACGAAGGCATCTACAATACGCTCCTCGACCAAACGCCTGTGCACCTCAACCCCTCGCTGTCGATCTACGGCAAGAGCGTAGAGTACGTGATCTACGACAAGCTTTTGCTCACAAGCAAGGAGTACATGCAATGTGCCACGGCAATCGACCCACGGTGGCTCACGGAGCTCGCGCCGAAGTTCTTCAAAAAAGGTGACCCCAACAACTTGTCGGAGCGGAAACGGAAAGAGAAGATTGTGCCGTTGTTCGACCGATTTGCCGAGAGCCAGGACTCGTGGAGACTCACCGCGCACGTGGAAGCCCGCCAAAAGGCACTCGGGCAGCTACATCAGTAGAGCATGTATTGCTCCTGTAAAACAGATAAATATTCGACGTGGCACGTCAAAGTAATAATGGTACAGTGGCCCCCATAGACTATTGTGCGCTTCTTCTTATCGGCAGCCTAGCAAACCTCACGTGCGCGCATTATAAAATGCTGGGTCATGATGTGGAGAAGCTGGAACGAGCTGCCATAACATTTTGCCACACCACATAAGCTATGGCGCCGATTTCTTCGTCTCTTCCTAGCCCCCGTGCGACCAAGGACATGATATCAGACAGGCTAACGCTATATAAGATTCCGTCTGGCACATCCGGAGCAGGGCTAAAGTCGTTGAGAAAAAAGCACTCTCAAGGCGAGCCCATAGCCAGCGTTGAGAGCAACAGTAGCTCGATACTAGAATGTGAGCCCCTCCATGTCCAGAACGGAAACATAGTAGACCGTCACGGCCGGACCCGGATTTTGAGAGGCATAAATGCGGACTCTTCGATGAAAATACCAGTATCACCATTCATGCCCAGCTACGAGGGAGAGAGCTCAGACTCCTCCAACATATTTTTCGATGGCGATAATGTGTCGTTTGTTGGAAGGCCGTTCCCGCTCGAAACAGCCGAGTCCCACTTGATCAGAATTAAATCCTTGGGGTACAACACCATCAGGTATCTAATATGCTGGGAAGCCATCGAGCACGCAGGGCCCGGCATTTACGACGAGGACTTCATAGACTACACCATCAAGATTTTACGCATCATATATGAGGTCGGGGGCTTGTATGTGTTTTTGGAGCCACATCAGGACGTCTGGTCCCGTTTCTGTGGGGGTTCGGGTGCTCCGATGTGGACGCTTTACGCTGCTGGACTCCAGCCCACGCGGTTCTCCGCGTGCGAGGCGGCAGTGTTGCACAACGACGACAAGTTTGACCGCCTTGCGCGGAACGACCCCAACTTCTACCCTAAGATGATCTGGGCGTCTAACTACAAGAGGTTGGCGCTGTTCACGATGTTCACCTTGTTCTTTGCTGGTGCTACGTACTTCCCGCACTTGAAAATCGACGGCGTGAACATCCAGCACTACTTGCAGTCGCATCACCTCAACAGCTTCCGGCACTTGTGGAAAGCTGTCGTGACGAGTTTGCCGGAGATGGTTGCCAACGGGTCGTTGTTGGGCTGCGAGCTGATGAACGAGCCCAACTGCGGTTTGGTGGGAAGCCCAAACTTGGCCCTCATTCCTAGCTGCCAGCAGCTACGCGTGGGGACGACTCCCACGGTGTACCAATGCTTTCTTCTAGGTATGGGCTTCCCTGCGGAGGTAGACCACTTCAAAATCACGGTCACCGGCCCCCAAAAGGATGGCCGTGTGCTTGTTGACCCTAGAGGACAGCGCGCGTGGTTGTTGCCTGAAGAAGCAAAAGCTGTCGACGCCAAGTACGGCTGGACCCGGACTGGCTGGGACATTGGAAACTGCATCTATGCTGGCCTCAAGATATGGGAGTGGCAAGACACAGATCTCGACAAGTTGGCCATGGCTCCGCAAGACGCTAGACACTCGTTCAGCATGAACAGCTGCAGATTGCTCAAGCCAAAATATTTCAAGGAGGTTTCTGCAAGAATCAACTACGGCGTGGCTGACGAAAAGCTCCCGGACACCATAGACATGACGTTCTTCGTCAACCATTTCTTTGTGGATTACTACGTCAAGTTCAAGGACATGGTGCGCTCGGTGGAGCCCAATGCCTTTGTGCTCATGCAGTCGGTAGTTCTTGAAGAGCCGCCCAAACTCAAAGATGACCCAAGAAACATCGTTGACGATCGCACGATATACTGTCCGCACTACTACGATGGCATGTCTTTGATGTTTAAGAGTTGGAACTATCGATACAACGTGGATACCTTGGGCATCATGAGAGGAAGGTATTTCAACCCGGTCCTAGGAATCGTGTTCGGGGAGCGGGCAATCAGAAACTGCATGCGTAAACAATTCATTGAGATTAAGGAGGAGGGCAAGACGTTCTTGGGCAACATCCCGGTGTTGATGTCGGAAACCGGCATGCCTTTTGACATGGACTCGAAAAAAGCGTACGAGGATGGGCGCTATACATCGCAGACGTCTGCTCTCGACGCGTTGGCGTACGCTCTCGAAGGTTCTGGGATGCATCACACGTGGTGGTGCTACTGCAGCATCAACTCCCACAAATGGGGGGACCGATGGAACAATGAGGATTTCTCTTTTTGGTCACCCGACGACAGAGACTTGGCGCTGGAGCTTGGAGAAGACTACAAGTCGCCCTCGTCTCGCTCAACAAGCACAAGTATGTCTCGGAGAAACAGTTTGACACCGTCTCTCAAGAGCGTTCGTGCAATCCAAGAGGAGGATGGAACAGTGGGACTCTTGAAGACAAAATTTGCCTACCACAAGAAAAAGCTCTTGTCTCCATTGTTGAAAAAGGCATTCTTCAACGGCTGTTTTCTCGAAGAGGATGAATTCGACACTGGCCTTCCCGACGATTCGTCATTGATTTCGACCTCCACTGATAATCTCCGCTACAGGCACATCAAACAATGTTATCCTTCGCCGGACGGTATTCGAGCTGTGAGTGCTGTCATGCGTCCCTCGGTCGTGGCAACCATCGGCACTCTTAAGTGCTCGGAGTTCGACATGCGGCCTACTAGGTTCTCGATGACCATTGTTTTTGACACACCCCTTCCAAAGGAGAAGTTGGAATCGAGTCCCACGATCATTTATGTGCCAACGTGGCACTACCCATATCTCAACTACAACGACATCTATTTGAACGTCGGGTTTGTGAAGTACAACGAGACAAACCAGTACCTCGAATGGTATCACTTTGACCAGGAAGAAGATGACACTGAGCTGGGGTCTCCGTGCGCGGAGCCTCCTAAAGAACACACCCTTGTCATCAAAAACAACAGTGGAAAGTTCGAAGATCTCTATCCAAAAGAGGACTACTCTCTTTCTAGTGAGTGCCCCATCAGCTGAGAGGCGAAAAGTCTCATCACATTATTTATTATACCAATATGCATACCCTTAGCGGCAACGAGTAAACGCCACTGACCGTAAGATTGTCAAAAGTCTAAAGAATCCTGATTTCTCTTGCCTGAATCTCTCAACTCTTCTTTGATTATTCCGTTGACATATTGTGCAAAATATTCCACATACGGCTTCAAGCTAGACTTCTCGTAGTCGGGGGTGCCCCCGCTTACATTTACGACCTCGGAGTCGGAGTCGTCGATTGGCTGGCTCGAGTCCCGGTTCACCCGTTTAGCCTCCCACGTCTCGATCTCGTCCTGTAGCTGATTGAGGTTTGGAGCGGTCATGGGGTTGAATCCGTAGGAATCATCCTCTGCATCGTCCGACAAATTTTTGGACGGGTCAAACGGAACACAAACGTTTCCTGTACCGGGGTGAATACAAAACGGAGACTTTAACAAGTGGATCATTTGCTTCGACACCTCAACATCCAACCTCGGGTACATATAGTAGATGATCAACTCCTTCTTGGCGTCATTTAGCTGGGTTGCCTGCGCTTTGTTCTTCAACACCGTCTGCGCAACGGTGTTTATATCATCCCACTTCAACCTCGAGGATGAGTACTTCGACTGTTCTTTCCACTTCTCTCTCAATGCAGATCGAAGAGACTGCTCTGGAATGAATGTCAACATCTCTTCCACTTTGTTCCAGTTGTTATCTGAGCCGGGTGATGTGCACCACGGGTCCTGCTCCTCCAAGACGATCTCCATAAATCGACCTTTGAGAATTTCGAACGACCTCTCTACATGGGGGTGGAACGGCTTCTTGAGACCAAGCAGGGTTTTGCCTTTCAGGGTCTTTGAGCTCAAAATGTCCATATACTCCACCACAGACTTTCTCGCCGCCTCATCCAAAGCTCTGGCACGCTTGTCACTCACCCAACAATGGGCACCTCTTCTTCCAGAGAACACCCAGATAAAATTCTCGAAGCCGAAGTCTTCGCGTAGCGCAACGGAAATGATTTCAGTGGCAACCTGAATAAACTTCCAGCACTTTTTGCAGATATCTGTTTTCGAGCAGCATGTTCTGATCTCATCGTAGTCTGTTAAATCAATGTCAAAAACAAGCTCTTTCTGCACAGGCTTCATCGCGTTCTTGGGGAGGTTTTTCCTCTCCTTAGGGTTGACTGAATACACGGCACCCACCTCGAAACGAGTAGGGTTTGCGCTGACCACAGAGTTTTTAAATTCCTCCACGGAATTAAACGAGTTGTACCGCTGGTACGCACCGGAGCGGAATTCGTAGGCGAACTCTCTCATAGTGAAATCCTTGGTGGGTTTAGGCGAGTGATTTAGCCATTTGAAAACGTGCTTGAAGGGTAGGAGTCGCTCGTAGTAGAACAACATGTCCGACGACGAGGGCCTGGACGACTTTGTCGCCGTCTGGGCATTGCCGTCGCTTTCAGCGTTATCGCCATCTCTGCCCAAAACCGAGCCGCTCATTGTTTCTGTCATGTATTATTCAAGTATGCTTGTAGGGTCGCATCGACCCAAGACACGCCTAACGCGTCTCGCACTCAGTGTCGCGTCACGTGTCTCGGGCAGCCAAACACGGCGCCGGCTTACTAAGAAACTACTGGGCAGGCTTCGATTTGATCTAGCAGTAACATTCTGCCTTTCCCTTTGAAAAGGATTTTTTCTCCGCCGTTGAGCTCTGAGTTGTGGCTGGAGCACCACAAGCGTTGTGCGTAGGTATACTGGCAAGATTGTTCTGACTGCGAATCAGACGAGCCACGCGTATGCATAAACTTACAAAAAGCCACAGAAAAACGGCAAGGTAGTGTTTATTCTGGTAATTTTCTACTCGGTCGCAAATACTAGCGACACGCCCTCGTCACCCGCCGTCACAAGCTTCGTGCCACCGCTGAGGGTAACAAAATCCAACACACCCATGTTGTGCCCCACACCCACGAACAACTCCTGTCCAGTTCTGGCGTCCCATTTGTAAATCTTGCCATTCATGCTCGAGCCCACCAACTGCGCGGACTTGTCAACAAACTCTAGTTTTGTGATGGTGTCGTCCACCTTCAATGTGTGACGCACTCTCCACTGCTGGGAGTCAAATAGAAGCACGTCTCCCGAAACAAGGCCAACAGCGAGAATGTTGAGGGACGGGCTCTCGCACCAAGCCAACGCCTCGATGGAGAGGTCGGCCACATCCTCGACATTTTCGATCGTTTTGACGTGGTGCACAATCCGCCCCGTGTCCAAGTTCACTATGGCCAACTGTCCGTCTCTGGCCCCGATGGCAAAAACATTTTTGTATGGCTTTACCGATACCCAGGGGCTCTCGACACCTTTGAAGTCGTCCTGAGGCAGCAATTTGTAGTTCGGCGTGCCCGCGAAGGCGTTCCAGTTCACCACGGAGCCGTCCTCCGAAATGGTGACAAGCGTCAAGCTGTTCTCGTCTTCGGTGTTCACGAAAACTCCTCCGTTGCACTCCAACGTGTGTGAAAAACCAGACATGATCTGCTCGAGCGACTTGGCGTCCTCATCGATCTGGTATACCCACACAGAGCCGTCTGGAGCGCCAAAAGCAAAGTAGGGCAACTTGGGGTGGACGGCAATCCACAACACCTCCTCAACCTCGTCCAAGTCGCCAAATTTCACCCACTTCTGGCCTCCCTTGGCAGCTTTGTACACCTGTACACGTCCGTTCATGTCGCCTGTGATGACAAACTTGCCATCCCCAGTGAAACCGCCGGCCACCACGCTCTCTTGGTGGCCCAGTAACTCGCCCACAAATCTTGGTGGTTGCGTGTGCGTAGTCCACATGTATGCGGTGTTGTCTCCACCGCCGGTGACGACCATGGGCAACGAGGGATGCTTGAAAATAACAAATATGCTGTCTTTGTGCTGGTCGAAGTACGTCCATGAGTTGTTGGCCAAGTCAATTTCTATGCTCTCCTCCTCCTCCTCCTCCTCGATGTCCATATCGTTTTCATCGTTCTCTTCGGGCGCCGGTCCTGTGTCGTCGGGCACTTCTTCGGCAATGTCATTGAGATCTACAAACTCCTCGTCGCTATACTCGTTCGTAGGTTCCGACATGACTGAAATACGGAAATCAAGTGGAAAATATCAGAGGTACGATTATTAATCTGAGCTGAGGCATCTCGGGTGTCTGCAGGTCCACGATGGGTTGCTTGGCCACCGGCGCCGAATTGCCCAATTTCCAAAGCTGAGGAGTTAGCTTGGTATCGTGCTGGTCTCGTTGAAGATGTATCCACTTTTGGAGGATTTGATTTTAATTTCCTTTGCTTTCTGTTTTTTTGCAACTGTTTGCAACTTCGTAGGCCTGTCGCACTCATAGTCAAAATGGCACCCGGGCTGAGACTCAGTAGCTACTGGAGAAGATAGGTTGAAATGTATGCAAATGCACTCGGAAATTTAAGATTACTATAAACAGTCTTCCGACCCCAGATCTACGTAAGTACCAAAGACACACCCTCGACTTGCTCTATAGCGCCATTCCAGTGATCATCTCTAGCTGCGACGCCAAATCATGGTTGGCCTGGTCGTTTTGCCTCTTCACCTGTTCGTCCCGCTGCATTCCCTCTTTTAGACTGTTGACATCGAGAGCAGCGGCCTCTTGCGGTGCCGGCCCGCTCGCTGCTACGGCTGCCGAGTGAATCGACGTGAAAGTCTCGTGGTCTTTGTTGAGCTTCTCGATCTGGGCCTTTGTGTGCTTTGACCGCTGCTTGAGCTTCGTTTTCAGGATTTGCTGTGACTTGCCGACCTTGGATGTGCGGCTCTTCGCGTGCTTCGGCGTCGGGCCGTCTTTTCTTTTACTGGGTTTTCCCATCAAACAGGATTGTTTAGACGTAGAATGGTGGATGTTGCTAGTCCAGGTCTGTCATGCATGGAGCGCACTGGTTTCGCTCTGTGGAGAAAAAAGTTCTCGATGAGCATCAGCCTGAGCGCCAGATATCAGTGAATTGCGACAAATTGTCAGCGAAAAGAAGAAAAAAAGCACCTACGCATATATATAGAAGCGCTAGCTGCATCGCCCGAGAATACATAAACTAGACAATAAGCATTCGAAATGGTTTCCACGCACAATCGTGACAAGCCATGGGACACCGAGGACATTGACAAGTGGAAAATAGAGGAGTTCAAGCCCGAGGACAACAAGTCCGGGCAGCCGTTCTCGGAGGAGTCGTCTTTCATGACGTTGTTCCCCAAATACAGAGAAAACTACTTGCGGCTGATCTGGCCGGACGTCACCAGCGCATTGGAGGGCCACCACATAGCATGCCAGCTTGACTTGGTTGAGGGCTCGATGACCGTGAAAACCACGAGGAAAACGTACGACCCGGCAATCATCTTGAAGGCAAGAGACTTGCTCAAGCTCTTGTCGAGGTCTGTGCCATTCCCGCAGGCTGTCAAAGTGTTGCAGGACGACATTGCCTGCGACGTGATCAAAATCGGCAGCTTTGTGTCCAACAAGGACAGGTTTGTCAAGAGACGGCAAAGGCTCGTAGGGCCAAACGGAAACACCCTCAAGGCATTAGAGTTGCTCACAAAGTGCTACATTTTGGTGCAAGGAAATACCGTGAGCGCGATGGGCCCTTTCAAGGGCCTCAAGGAAGTGAGACGGGTGGTTGAGGATTGCATGAAAAACGTGCACCCCATCTACCACATCAAAGAGCTAATGATCAAGCAGGAGCTAGCCAAGAACCCGGAGTTGGCCAACGAGGACTGGTCGCGGTTCTTGCCCAACTTCAAGAAGAAGAACGTTGCGCGGAAGAAGGCTCCGGAGGCCAAGGCAGCCAAGAAGGTCTACACTCCGTTCCCACCTGCGCAGACACCAAGAAAGATCGATTTGCAGATCGAGAGTGGTGAGTATTTCTTGGGCAAGAGGGAGAAGCATCTCCGAGACTTGCAGGACAAAAGAGCCAAGCAGGAGGAGGTATCCGAGGAGAGAACGGCCGAGCGAAACAAGGCGTTTGATGCGCCCGACGAGTCCAGCTACGAGAATAAGCTTGTGTCGGACAACGCAAAGAAGGAGGAGAAAAAGAAGAAGAAGAAGGAGAAGAGTGAAAAAAAAGAGAAGAGTGAGAAAAGGGAAAAGGAGAAGAAAAGAGCCAGGGACGACGACGGTGAGAGGAAGAAGAAACGGAGAACCGAGTAAGTAGCGCCGACCGTCTCGGTAAGACTGACATAGTAAGACTGACTCAGTAAGACTGCCTCAGTATAGCCGCGTGGCTACTGGTGTCGCAGTTGCCAAGCGGTGCTTGCGAGCAAAGTGAGCATGTTCCGGATGCGGTATTTCCAGTGCATCGCGCATGTCATGTGCAGAGTTGCGATGTGAGAGATAATGGACACTGAAATCGCCACAAAAGGCTACTGCATCGGTGAAACGGGGCAGTAACGTCCGGGATCCTGTGACCACCATTATATAGCCATGGAAACCTTGTGCCACCCACAATGAAACTTGCTCGGACTGCCCTTGAAGTATGCTATTTTAGTGAGCGTCATATGTGCAGTATATAGTAAACAAACATGCATCTACTTTCAATGCCGTCGTGGGAAGACTGCCTACTTAGAGGTAGAGTTGGGCATCACCATATTTTTCCCTCACGACGGTCACGAAAAGGTGTAAGTTCTGCTCCAATAGCTTCCTTTTGCGTTTTGTGAGCACCACCGCACTTTTTGTGGAGATCCTCGAGTTTCCATTCACCGTCTTCGTCAGCTGTTCTCATAGTGCGTTTGTGCTTTTGTGAAACTGCTTCTGCGTTCTCCCTCACCAGAAACTTCAAAAAACACCCAAGATGACGAAGCTCGACTCCTTGCTCAGCATGGTGGACAGCATCAACGCTAAGACAGACACCCTTATTCGCTCGCTCACGGAGTCGAGCACACTAATATCGCTGATTACACAGTTGAACACCTCGATAGCGACGTACGACCTGGATATCGAAGAGATGACCCAGCTCATCCACAAGAACATCGCATACTCCACGGAGTTCCTGAAGCTATACGAGAAGTCATTCTACTTAGAGTCCAATTTTGCGTACAACGACAGCTACACGAACAAAACCTCGTACAACAACCTATACAGCGAGTTCGACCACCTCTGGAACGAGTTTGACTCGGTAAATTCCCGTAATAAGAGCCCGGCAAGCTCGCTGCCTCCGGAGAGCTACAGGCAAGACAAGAGTCTCAGGAACATGCTCTCCATCTCGAACCTCAACCTCAAGCCCATACGGTGCAAAGATGCGAAAGTCGCCAAACAAAAGTCGAGCTACCGTCTCTCTGGCGCCTACACGTTGAACCCGCTAAAGCCGTTTGCAATCAGAGAGACTCTGGAGAGTTCGGCCAGCACGCGCTTTTCCGATATAATGGAGGTACTGGAGAACGAGGATACGTTGACGTCAAGAAATACGTCGGTTGATGACTTACTGTGCCAGGGGGGAACACCTGAGCTCAAGCCTCGGGATTACTCCGGCGATGGATGCGGGCTTGCGAACGTGAGCTCGCTGTCTCTTTTGTTCAAGTCATTGCAGCACCTCAGCGCAGACTCGGAGAGATTGGACGAGATGGAGCAGGGCTCTACTTTCTCTGGGTTTTCCGATTTTGACGACTTCCAGGAGTTCTTGCTACCGAAGCGGGTCAACCAACAAAAAAAGCTACAAGGCGTGCTCAAGAAATCAGCGTCCCTAGAATCTGTGTTTTCTGCTCTTCACTATGACGGCGCGAGAAGCACCTTTCCGAAGTTTCATAATCCAGCCGAAATGATCAACTCGCTGAGCAAAACAATCTCCTCAGAGCCCACGGTTGAAGCGATTTACTCCACTCGCCTAGATCCTCCATCAAGGTTCAAAGAGCACTCAGCGAAAATCCTAGCCAGCAAGAATCCACCCGCGGCCACGCGAGATGCGCCTGCCCCAGCCACCACACCAAAGCGACATACCAACCATGGGCTTTTCCACTTGCTAAACTCGCCACTCGGCTCTCCAAGAGGTTTTGAGACTCGTCGAGCATCTTATAATGGTGTTAGCAACACTCACGATCAACGCAGGAAAAGCATGGACTTGTTTAGTGAATCTTTGGCTTCTACATTCTTTACCTTTGTTGGCAATTCCTCGGCGAAGGAGGAAATCACAAGCACGCCGTGTCCCAAGTCAATTAAAGCAAACGGTGTATCGCCACCACTGAAGATAAAGAGCATGAAGAAAGACATCAAAAACCCGATTGAGCCAATCAACGACATAAGAACAAAGCGACTACCCCCAAACGAAAGGCAGCTAAGGAATGGGAGCGTTTCGCTTCTCACTATTGGCCCAAACAGAACCAAATCGTTGAAGCACGGGAGTACTTCGCCCTTTCAAAGACCCAGGGTAAGACGACTTAGTCAGTCGCGGCTACGAGACGCTTTAAGCGAGTCTTTATTTTTCTGAGGGAGAACAAACGTGTGAATCACCTGCTGAGATACCTCGAATGCTGGGAGGTGATGGCAAACCAAGATTACATCAAAGAGTTTGTCGTCATCTGGGACGTATGATTGAACTACGCAAACTAACTAAATGTGTTGGTTTTCCTAAACATGCCGCTTTCCATTTTGGCTTTGGCAATCTTGTCCTCGAGATCTCGGGTCTTCGAAGTCTTGAATTCCGCATTGAATGATTGCTTGGAAACGCTGTTTTTAGACATATAAGTAATCGATGCCTTCGAACCTGAGGCAACCTTGTATTGCTTGCTCACTGTAACACCTGTGAAGGAACTTGTAGAAACTTGGCCACTATTCCTTTCTTGGTACGACTTGAACGAAGTGACCATTGACGGCCTCTTAAATATGTGAGAGAAGTCGTCGTCATCATCGTCAGTCATAACAGACTCGATAGGACGTTTCTTCACGTCCTGCGAGGACGTAGAGCTTTGAGGATTAGAGTACAATCTGCCCAAACATCTAGACTTGAGCACCAGCAAATCTTCAGCCTCGTCATCGGAGCCGATGCCATGCTGCATGTCAGACTCTTTTTGAATGAGGAAGTAGTTGTCTTCTTCCGTCCTAGACAAAAATGACAATTGCTTTTGAACAAATGATTCCTCCAATCTGTTCTTCCTTTTGACAGTTTTGGGGAGATCTTCGCTCTCAGCGTGTTGGTCACTAGCGTAAGATTCCTGGTCTTTCTGCTCCTCTTCGCTCATGTCATCTTCCGACGAGTCAATTTTGAGTAGTATTGGGGTAGAGGATTCTTCCAAACACTCAAAAAACGCTTTAGACTTCTCACTCTTCGCAGATTGCATCATTTTTTGACTCTCTAAGAGTCTCTGTTTTTGCTCCTCCAATTTTTGTCTTCGGTAAGCAAGTAATAGTTCATCCTCCTCATCGCTCAACTCGATATCAAATCTGTTACCACGCGCCCGTTTCGTGAGCCTGTGATTCTTGATATCGTCAATTAACTTTTCCAACTCTTTCCTATCTTTGAGTTGATATTGCTCCATGAATTTGCTTCTAACCTCCTCATCGTTGAGGTCAATGTTGAAGTTGTTGTCTATCATTCTCTCATCTTCCGAGTTCATTTGGTCTGAGTCCTCGATATCAGCTCCACCGACCCCTTTCCACTCGTCGTCGGATTCCTCTGCTTCTCCCTCCACAATGCTCTTGAGCCCCTTGCGCTCCATCTCTTTTCTTATTCTCCTTGCCTTAAGCTCTTTTCTTCTGATTTTTGCCTCGAAGATTGCAACCCTTTGCTTAAGTTCTTCTTCGTCGACCTCTTGGGCTGACTCCTCGCCATCCTTATCAGATGATTGCGCTGGATCTTCCGATGCAAGATTAACAGCACTTCTAACCTCGTTTCTACCTTTGTTAACCGCAGCAGGGAAATTATCCTCGTCGTCGGAGAACATATCCTGCTGCGTGGCGAGGTCCGTGGTGTTTTGCGTTACGGGAACGTCAGCCTGAGTCAGCACGAAACTTGCTTCATGAGCACTAGTTTGTGTGGGGGGAATATCTTGGAAAGAGATGGTCCCAGTTTGCACTGGCTCTCCGAATCCGGAGAACGAAGAGTCGGGAGTGGATTTCCGTGGAAGGAGATTCAGAAACAACTTCGGCGAGGTCTGCTCAGCCTGAATAATATCCTGGCTCAACACGGCCTCTTTTGGAGAGTCTGGAAGAGCCATATCGCTGTGGATCTGCATAACGGTCTCTTCGTCGTCATGAATGCTGTTTTTTCCTCGGTTTGGACCTCCAAACATGTAGCTATCATCATTTCTCTCATCTGGACGCTCGTTGAATTCCTTGGGTACCTGTGGCGACTGTACGTCAAACTTGGCGTTTGCGCTCAAGCCACTGTCCGAAGCAGCGTCTTCCTCGTCATCGGTTACAACTGCTCTGCGGGCCCTGCTTGCTCTTGCCGCGCCTTCGACCTCCTCGTCGGAAGCTTCTAGCTCACTGTCAGAGTCGTCATCCGCCGAGCCCTCACTCAATTCACTGTCAGGAACCTCGCTCTCGGAATTGTCGAAATCACGATGTGGAGTGTCACTGTAGTTCGCATCGTCATCTTCCGCGTTATCTTGGTCAAGCAATTTGAGTTTCGCCTTCTCCAAGAACTTCTCTTTTTTGCGTATACGTCTGACTCTTTCCATCTCTCTTTCTAGCAAGTTGCCCATCTCCTCCTCCTCTTGCTCGATCTCTTCGATCAACTCGGCATCAGGATTCTGCTCCCTCAGCTCTCGAATCTGTCTGGCGTAAGCACGTCTCAAGCTGTCGTAAAGTTCACTGTTCCGCTTGTGATAGGGTGACGTATGAAACTTGGAAGCCAAAGTGGATGTTCGATTACTGAACTTTTTCCTGGAAAACTTCTGCTTGATATGGAAAGCTTGCTCACGCGTCAATTTGGGGACTTCGGACTCTTCGCCGCTCACGGATTGACCCTCGCCCTCGGATTCGTCTAGCGCAATGAGCTCGTTCTCCTGGCGCGTGGGCGAAGAGTGCAACTGCTTCTTCAACTTCTGCGCGTACTCCTCAATCGGCGACTTCTTCTTTGGAGGAGGCTGCTCTGGCGCAGCATCGATGAAGTGTAACACGTCTGCATCCAAGTCGGAATCCGAATCTGAGAGCAGGACTTCCTTGCCTTTGGCAACTGCTTCTGGTCCTGGCGACGTGGTGGGGCTAGTTTTCTCGATCTCCTCGCTGTTGAGGTCAGCGGGCGCGTCCGAGTCGCTATCGAACGCATCTAGCAACCGCTGAACAGGGTTTATGTCCTTCTGGTGGAAGTCGGGCCGAATCTCCCTTCTGCGCTTCTCCTCACTCAAGTCTCGCTCTATGCGCTCGAGTTCAGCCTTGGTAGTGATGACGTTTTGAGCCGAGGAGTCGCGTGTGACGTCTGCGTCGTCCGCCAAGTCGTTCTCTTCATCGGTCAATGACACATGCGTGATTTCTGCCTGTAAGACATCGCTCTGGCCCCTGGCCGTCTGCAGCGAGTCGGTTACGGAGCCAGCCGTGTGCGAGTCGGCCGCTTGCGTGTGGCGGGGGATGATTTGCGTGGTACCAGTGCCAAAATCTAGCGTGGATGCGAACGGGGAGTCGAGCGGTTGAGATGCCGCTAAAAACTCCGACTCGTCCAAATGCAACTGCGGGAGCTTCAACGGCTGGAACGGTTGAGTGGCCTGTGTGCTCTCAAGCGGTGTTATTTCTTTCCTTGGGCTGCCAAACAATAGCGACGTCGCAAAGTCAGGTACCTGGGCGATTTCCTGGGTCGGGGCCAGGGTCTTGTCACCGTAAAGGCGTTTTTTGACGCGGTCGAGAATTGAGCTGTCCATTAGGGGCAGACAGGCAGATTTCCGAATCTTCGGGGTTCAGGTGCTCCAGCGTGATGAATTGCTGTTCAGTAGTGATGGTGCGACACGCAAGCGCGTATGGTAAATAACGCGGTGTTCAGGGCAGGACCGCGGGTAGGAGGACCAGGCTGGCGGGCACTGGGCCTGCGCGCCTCGAGCGCTCCGAGTCAGTGCGCGAAGGACGCTGGCAAAAAGTAAGGTAATACTGCAGAAGAAGAGTCAGCTGCCGTGAACAACCATGAAAAACTTTAATACTGCCGTGGGACAAACGTGAAACTACTGCGAAGCAAACGTGATACTACTGTGAAACAAACGTGATACTACTGTGAAACCACGAGACTACTTTGAAACAAAGGTGAAACAAAGGTGAAGCTAGTGTGAGACTGCTGTGACTCGCTGGAGTATATGCATCAACAAGTCTCCTTTCAATGGCACCGTGCGAACCTGTTGGCAGCCTTTCCTCTGCACTTAACGTAGGCCACGAGCCTACACATGTAATTCGCACGCGGCCACATGCGCACACTAAATACAAGCGCGCTCGCCCGTCGTAAACAGTACGAGGGCCACACTTGCCCTAGTTGAGCACGCTACACTGAGCATTGCAGCTGGCAGTCTCGACAACGTCCACCCTCGTTTCAGCATTGTATCAGAACTTTCCACGGCTGCGGCGTGGCGCAGCCGCCGCAGAAGGGCAGAGAACCGGCCGGGTCCCACGGGCCGGTCACGTGGACTGACGCATCCTTAAGCATGCCTCACCCGTGCACGGTCTTGCACAAAAATTTTTTCGACCGACTCTATATAAAGATCTACGTATCACTCGACGCGAAGACCTAAACTCTCTGACCGATACTCCCCTACCAGCTACCATCACAATGCCAGAGAAATTTCTTTTCACATCCGAGTCCGTCGGCGAGGGCCACCCCGACAAGATCTGTGACCAGGTCAGTGACGCCATCTTGGACGCTTGTTTGGCCGAGGACCCATTGTCCAAGGTCGCCTGTGAGTCGGCGTCGAAAACCGGCATGATCATGGTTTTCGGTGAGATCACCACCAAGGCCAAGTTGGACTACCAGAAGATCATCAGAGACACCATCAAGCACATTGGCTACGACAGCTCCGACAAGGGCTTCGACTACAAGACCTGTAACGTGCTTGTGGCCATCGAGCAACAGTCCCCAGACATTGCCCAGGGTTTGCACTACGAAAAGGCCTTGGAGGAGTTGGGTGCCGGTGACCAGGGTATCATGTTCGGCTACGCCACCGATGAGACCGAGGAGAAGTTGCCATTGACCATCTTGTTGGCGCACAAGTTGAACAAGGCGTTGGCCGACGCCAGAAGATCCGGCGAGTTGGCTTGGTTGAGACCTGACACAAAGACCCAGGTCACCGTCGAGTACGAGAAGGACGGTGGCGCTGTCAAGCCCTTGAGAGTCGACACCGTGGTCATCTCGACCCAGCACGCCGACGAGATCTCCACCGAGGACTTGAGGACAGAAATCTTGGAGAAGGTTGTCAAGAGAACCATCCCCGCCCACTTGTTGGACGACAAGACCATCTACCACATCCAGCCCTCTGGTAGATTCGTCATTGGCGGCCCTCAGGGTGACGCCGGTTTGACCGGAAGAAAGATCATCGTCGACACCTACGGTGGTTGGGGTGCGCACGGTGGAGGTGCTTTCTCTGGAAAGGACTTTTCCAAGGTCGACAGATCCGCCGCGTACGCTGCCAGATGGGTCGCCAAGTCCCTCGTCAACGCCGGCTTGGCCAGAAGAGCCTTGGTGCAGTTCTCCTACGCCATTGGTGTTGCCGAGCCATTGTCCATCCACGTCGACACCTACGGCACATCCAAGTACACTTCGGAGCAGTTGGTGGAGATCATCCGCAACAACTTCGACTTGAGACCAGGTGTGATTGTCAAGGAGTTGGACTTGGCCAGACCAATCTACTTCAAGACCGCGTCTTACGGCCACTTCACCAACCAGGAAAACACCTGGGAAAAGCCAAAGGAGTTGAAGTTTTAAAGCAAATGTACACCTAGACAAGCTTCTCAAATAATGTGATGATTCACGATCATGTCGGCGCTCAACTCGTCGACTCCCAAATTCATTTCGTTCCTTTTATTCATACGCCACACATGTGACTCCGCAGTCGTGGCGCAACACCTTCTTTTATTCCAATTTTTTTAACGTTTACATTATGCTTTTCAGAAAGGGAAAGAGTTTGCATTAATTGGGGGTCCTCAACGGACGAATAAGTTAATAGAAATCAACATCGGTTGACAAATGACGGTGACAACCGTATTCACTTCCCGTAAACGCAAGTGGAGATAAGGGGCCATCGGGGTTTTGCTCCTCCCGAGAGATCTCCGGAACTCGGTGATAAGCATTGCTCGCCTATTCTCATCGAAATAGATCATGCACGCGCCGGGCGCTGCGCACCCGATCCTAAGGTTACGAGATGTCGAGCCTGCGCGTGCGTTCTGCACGGACCTGGGTGCCCATCTTGCAAAGTGATCCTTTTGTGCACATTAGCCGCCCCGTGAGCCTCAATGCGTGAGATGCTCGTAAGAGGAGTTCTCTGCGCATGTATAGGAATCAGCCACCTTGCAGAGAAATAGTCCCCTCGCACGCCTCGCTGGCATGCACTGACGACGCTTTCGCGGGCAACACGCCCGGAGCAGCACGTATTTGCCCGACGGCTTTCTGCTTTCCTTGCCGCCAGTGGCTACAGCGATAATATATACGGCGTTCAACATATCTAATGATTGTCTATAAATAGGTCTGCATGGTGGAGTTGCCAGTGAGCATTAGTGGGTCGAGTCCTTGCGCATTTCCAGGACAAAAGCTCAAAACCAGTGAGGTCGGTCAATCAATGGCGAAGCATCGGTAAAGAAGGCCCGGGATGGCCAAGACTTTGCGGCAACATCTTAATGCGAGACGCGCTCACGTAGGGAAGTGCAGGTATGTGGTTGGCGTACTCGTGTCTGGGTACGTGGGGCAAGTACTCCGAAGGGGCCGAAACGTAGCGAGCTGTTTTCGAGTCCACTCCTTGCAGAATAGGGGGAATATCCGTCACGAAGGTTTCCTTCGACCTCGCTTTCGTCTCGTCAATTTTGTGTCTCTTTATGCACACTCTTCTTCCGTTCTTGCCTTTGCAGACTTTGTTCTTGAGAACTTCCTCAGCCGCAATGGCAGCACCCTTGCGCTTGACCAACTTAGCGTGAAAAAGCCCACAGGCATTACATAACGTCCGTAGACCGTTTGGCCCACGGCGCCATTCTGGAGTTTCTGTTGTTCCGCATCTATGGCACTCATCCATTGGCTTATTGATGACCTCGGGAACATATATGGGGCTCTGCTCTATCGAAGGCGGCGTGAACTGGGGCGAAGTAGTTGCAACGGTTGGAGGCGCAAAGTATAGCGGCCGGTAGCTTGCTTGCTGCGCTATGCTCGGAAGATGTTGGCTATGCGAGATGTATTGGTACGAGGACATATGTGGATGAGCTACCGCAGGAGGGGGCGGTGGTGGAATATAATGCGAGGCTGGGTAGTGATGGTACGAGGAGCTGGGAGGAGTTGGGTTCCCTGAGTGCATGGCGACGACCAGCTGTGTGAAAGGCACTGAGGAAACGGATCCATATAGCAGTAATGGCAGTCCGTTACTGTTTCTTCTGGTCCGAGTAGTCGAAGTGAGCTCGGCTATGGAAGGTAATTCGACCTTTGAACTTGACATTATAATACAGAGAGTAGCAACAGTAGTAGCTCGGAAAGGAAGGGAGCGGACTTCACGATTTTATAATGACTGAATAAACAATTTTAAGTCAGGCACATGTTTTCTTCGAACTCTTATTCTGGCGGAGGGGGCATGACGCACGCATGGAACTCAAGATGCATGCATGCAAGTAAACTGATATGGAAGTATGCAGCATGCAAAGGACTGCAAGCTCGGATCGGAGCGCGCCCGATATATTTGCCGACTGCTTATTTAAGCATTTGAGGGGTTGGGAGGTGACTTCGGGGTCGGCAGACGAACTGTGCGCACGTGTCACATCGGCTGAATACACCTAGAATCTTGTCGTACATTGGGGGTACCCTCAAGAATTTCTTAGCACGCCCCAAACTACCTAAACCGTGAATCCTTGCGCGCGTCACACCTGTCAAGCGGATAAACAAGTGGGAAAAGTGAGAGGAGGCGTAGGACTACGATAAGCGAGCAGGGCAGGAGGCGGGAATTAACGGCTTGGTGGTTGCGCCCTGCGATGGAGAATCAACAAGCTCGCAGCTCGAAGCCAAGAGCAACATAGGTTCGTTATTTTTTTATTGTCTGAACGACGAAGTTTATAAAGCAAGGAATGCGCATAAATGTTACCGGATTTAGGCGGATATAATGCAGGCGTATGTTGCCGAGATCCACTTTCAGGGCCGTCCCGATATTGAGTTGAAGCGTTCGCAGTGTGATTACTAGCGCATGAAACATATTGACGGTTTTCTGCAAGAGTTTATTTTACCTAATATTGCCAAAAAAAGTGTGATTTTTACGCTTCGGGGTCAATACGGCGCTTCATAGGTCTTTTAGTCGACATGATCTTGCCTTCAACGTTAAATCCGCGCGACAAGATTGTTCCAAGGCACGGATCGAGGGTATGCGTCAGGCAGCAGTTAGCATTGCATATTCGACATCAATGTCGGGTGGTGCATAAAGGAGTGTGTACCGGCCAGATTCCATACTCGCGGCGCGATGGTGAGCCTTAAGCGACATATGCCACCCCCCAAAGTGCTTGACCGTCTCGCTAAGTTAGACCTGCGTCGGTTCAATCGTCAACTTTACAGCTTCTAGACCAATAAACGCCGACGCCAAACAGCAATAACCTTTCGCGCGGAAATCCTAAAACTACCACCCACAGAATCCGTGCAATTTTCAACAACTTAAATGACGAGAGGCAATTCCAGAGTGGAGTCTTCCCTCCTTTTTCGAAGAACTCGCCTGTTCGCCTGTTTGACAGGGCAGCTCCGGGGCATGTAGCCGATGTGGGGGACGCAATTTTTATGGCAATTTTGCGCGCCTGTGCGCTGCGCTGGGCTGGCTATATGTGAGTGACCGTCGGCACACGCACGCATAGTCACTTTGGCAATGTCCTTCCTAGGGCGGGGCAGTGCACTACGGAACGTACGTAGGGTGTAGATTTTCACGTCCGAGAGTTGTAACATGCCTCACAGAGACGGTGCAAAGTTCTTGTTTGCGGGGGCCAGGAATTCAGTGGGTTAGGTTTATTTTATTACTAGATAATTCGTATTTGGTGACTGCTTACTGAATTCAGAAATGCGTTTCCATGCAGGGACTGAACGTCATCTGTTAGTGCAGTGCGTGGAACTAAGCTTAGCTGCAATGAGCCCGAGCGTTGGGCTCCCCCTACAGATTGCAACAAACCACTCCATCGTAAATGCAAAAACGATGGCTATTTAGCAATGATGACGCGGTCTGAGATAAACACCTTACCAAAAAGCAAAACTAGTGCAGGTGCGAACTTTGGTCCCCTGGGGGCCGTTGTGCATGATCGATTTGTTCGGAAGTATATTGAGAGCGTTTTAGATCTATACGCTGAATACAACCCATACATCGAGAACATCACACCTCTGTGTGACGCGATTTGGGTGGCCTCTCAACGGCGTTCTGGTCATTTTTCACATGGTGTCGCGCATCAAAAACCCTCGCAAAAGGAAAGCTCTTCTTGTAGATGCCACCAAAGCAGAGCTTTTGATGACAAGTGAGGGGTAAGCTGATCTAAAGAAGCAAGTTTAGCCACTCACCGGAGAATTTTTTGAATGCCTATTGAGATCCGTTCGTGCATCCAAGTCGTGCTTTGTGCCGTACGTGGAGGCATGCGCCGCCGCAGCAATGATTTCCAACGGTTCACAGTCAGTAACTGGAATGGAAATACACGCCTTTCAGCGAGTGAGAGAAACGTAGCAAGGTGCTCAAGGCCCAACAGTGGGAGAGCTTCGTCACTCCCCTCCTTTGGCAATTTATGCTTTTTGTTGTCACGTGCCTTGCTGCATGGATGGAGGCTACCAGGCTGTGACGAAGCGACTAGGCAGCAATGTTACGCGCGGGGAATAAGAAGCTGTGCCTAGTTCCTTCTGATAGTTCCGATCCTCCACCCCCCTAGGCGCAGCAAATGAGCGAATGCTTGGCTTGACAATAGCCTTTTTTAGGGTTGCCGCCTAAGCAAAGGCGCCAAAAAAACTTCCGGTTTTGCGCTCTGAAACGGAACATTCTCCACTGAAATGCGAACTGCAACAGGCATGGGCTGGCCTGAACCGCCCAGGTCACGTTATCGTGCATTGACGACGTGTGGGATAGCCACTCTCGTAGTACTCGGATGCACTGCCTGAGGCTTGGCTTTTCGAAGGCATAGACGTGACGCCGTACACCGGCTTGCAGCTGCATACATGTACGCATTATACAAGCATATGCGAACGGGTTTCCATCAAGTGAGACACGGGCAACATTGGACTCTGGGTCACGTGATCGGGCACCAAAAGGTCAATTGCCCGCGCGAAACGCACCCGTACCGCCGCGACATTTTCTTCATCCAATTGTATCAACCGCAAACCGTTTGTAAGAACTCTAAGATCCAACTGAACTAGGCAATGGCTGCAACCACTCACGCCTACGAATTTCCAGCTATACGTATGCAACGCTCTCTACTTCTCACTCACGAATCCACAATACTAATATACAGCATCTCAAGATGAGTTGGACTCCAACGATGTTCCTTTTTTGAACAGAGACAAGTGTGCTGCCCATTACATATCGTACTACAAATGCCTCAGTAAGGGCACGTCATTTTGCAGCGCTACGAAGGACCAGTTTTACGAGTGTCAGTATGTTGCCTTGAAGGAGAGACTTGGAAAGCATTGAACAAATTAGCATGAATAAACGAATAGAAAGACAGCCCAAGTAGAGCGAGCGATGGATGAGTGCCAGGAACATGTTCAAACACGTGTGGCTCGATTCACAAACTAGGAAAAACTTCGAAGAGTACAAGCTGCTTAACACACAGCCGGCTACTTCAACTATTATACCAACTCTGAGAGCTGGAGATGGCCGTGCCCAGGAGAGACTCATTTCAAAGTCCTGTACATAGTACAACGTCTCGCCAACACAGAATCTCTCATTGGTCCATGTCAGCGCTCCACACAGCTAAGCAGAGACCAAGAGCTACACGACACAATGGCCATGACAGAGTTTCCACCTCTTCGTATGTATAGCTTCCTTGTCTGCGTATTATGGGCTGACTCGAACATGTGAAGTCGTCCGCCCGAGCGGAGACAACTCCATACTGCGCCTAGTGGGGCCAATGCATCCAGCATTCAAATACTAACTGACAGTTTCGGAGCAAGACTTGCAGAAATACAAGGTCCCCTTGAAGTGGAGAGACAGATGTGCTGTGTATTTTGCGCTCTATCAGACCTGCCTCATTAGGCAAAGCGCCAATTCCTCGGTGGATTGTCACCACGACAAGCATGTGTGGGAAGAATGTGAACTTTTGGACTTGAGCAGAAGAAAGCAAGAGTTGAAGGAACTTAAGGACAAGATGAGGGCCGAGGAAGAGTAGGCTTGGATAGACGGCGCTCAGCTGAGTATTGCATTTAAGGATATAGCCAATCAAATATCATCGGTATAGACGGGTGTGGGGCCGCAATGGAGAGTCCTCCAGAGTAAAGAGTATTTTGGTAACGTATTCCGTCTTCAAACCCTAGTATGGGTGATATTTTACCTTCTAATGAGGGCTAGCGTGGCTGTACTTCGCCATGTCTGGGCAGCTCATTCCTTCAAAGCACAAGAGAAAGCGCAGGAGTGAGACAAGCGGGACATGTTCCACGTAGAGAGTATGGTATGGAAACTCTCTGCCTTGAATCAATCAAAGCGCCATCTTCAGAGCTTTTGGCCCAGTCAGTGGCTAGCTAGTTAAGTTGAGCTATCTGCTCTAGCAGAGAAACAACGCTACGAAGGCAAGGCAAGGATGAGGCGAGAGTACGATACAAGAATAACGGTCAGTTCTGGCTCCTAAATGCGCCTCAATGCCAAATATCTGTGTCTTTGGCGAACTTTTCAGTGACTCTTCTTGCACCCCAGGATGTTGCTGCGGCACACGAAATCATAGTCCGTAAACTGCACTCTGACTACTGCCCTCTGACTAGGGGTGTTCGGGTATCAACAGCAAGTATCGAAAATCTTACCGAACGCAAAGGTGTACTGGAGTGCCAGCTACGAGGAAACCATTCCACCGGTGCGCCGCTTCTACTCCACCGTTTCTACCTGTGCAGATGTCTGCGTTTGTAAGGATGTATGCTTCTCCGCCCATGTGTCAAATACAGAACCCGACACCGCGAGCAGAAAAGAAAGTCAATTTGCCTCCGCTGTCCACACTCTGCTATCAATGGACTATGATACAAAGCTCTAGCTATATTCGGAGTACTACTAATATCTACGGAGCGTCTTCTCGGCAGAATTTTTTTTTAAGGTCCCTCGCGATGGGGGTGGTCACGTGATAATGGTAACCTCCACGCACTCCGCCAGAATAGCTGCCCGCGCACGACACGTGATTTCACGCCGCAGCTATCTCCACGCAAGGGTGTTGCTGTAAATCGGACGCCCAACCTCATACACGAATTGACTCTGGAAATGGCTAAAGAAAAGTTATCTGTATCCTCTCCCGAACCGGTTACTGGCAATGAACTCGCGGATATTGACAGTGGTGCGAAAGCCACCGAAAAAAGTGAATCTTCAGGTGACAAACCCAGCGATAGCACTGCTGAGGTAGCCGCCGGCTCCAATGCGGTAAAGGATGCCAAAGACACGTCCACAGACACTACCAAAGAATCTGAAACAGTTGTAGGACCTTCTGAAAACACGCCTGCTGAAAAAAGTGGCGTTATTTCCGCAATAGACTCAAAATCGGAGCCAGTCACAGCGAAAGAGGCTGAAACAAGCGGCGTCCAGGGATCAACGGACAAGGATACAAAGAGCGCTTCGACAGAGGAAGACGCGCCGCCTCGCCCAAGCCGCCCCATCTCCCCCTTGTCACAAATGAAGAAGGATTTGAAGGAGGCGTTCCCGGCAATTGAGGAGAAGTACATTCTGGCGTTTTTGATTGCGTCCGAGGGCCGCATGGACCCTGCGTTCAACGCCTTGCTCTCGTTGCTGGACCCCACATTCAAGCCGGAGCCGATTGCTTACTCGAAACCGTCCCCCGTGAAACGCGAGAAGTCTAACTTAACTGACGACGAGCTTTTGGCTCGCAAGTTGCAGAAGGAGTTCGACAGAGAGGAGCGCAGACGGAGAAGCGAGGCGAACAGGCAGAGACAGCGCAAGAGCGCTCCACTGCAGGATGAGAGCGACTCGCCCGACGAGTTTGAACAGATGAAGGAGCAATTTTCTCAGGGATTCGAGGAAGCAAAGGCGACCATTGGCGGCTGGGTGTCTGGTCTCTCGAAGAAGTTCCAACAGGACGAACACCAAGGGACAAATTCGGCCGGCCAGAACCAGAGCCCCAAGCTTTTCGGTGCCCTCGGCGGGTCGTCTTTCAAGGCAAACCAGAAGAGCCGCTCCAGGAAGTTTGACGAGGACCCGGAGATACTCTCGCTGGATTTTAGCCGAAACGTCAACTTGAATGACGATGCTCCCAAATTGCCCAAGAGAACAGAGAAGTCTGCGCAAGACGGGAAGTGGCAGCCTCTTAACTCGGATGTGCCTGTCAGCGCAGACGCGTTTCTAGTCACTGACCTGGAGGAAGAGGACAAGGATAAGGCGTATTAATTGATTACGCAGTGGATGGTGTCATGTGTTGGACGAGAAGTACATACTACCTAAAGATTACGAATCCCGGTAGTGGCGATTTTTTATTTTTATGATATTTGCATGGCCTCACTTAGGAAGTGAGACGTCATATAGTAATATACACTGGTTGATGTGGGTCAATGTCGAGAGGAAGAATCAAAAAGATTCAAGCTTGTGAACATCGACTGATCCTTATTGTTCGTACAGTCGTGATAGAGAGATACGTTGGACATTCCTCCTTCATATCTACTCCAGTTGATAGATGGAGCCTTTAAGATCTTGCGCTGTGCGGGCAAAGATGTCTTTTCGCAAATGAGACGGACATAGAAGTCCACCAAGTCCAGCTTGGAGGCATACTGAGCCTGAGCACGAAGTAGCGAAAGCTCGGTGATATCACGCTCAATGGAATCCTTCGTAGAGGTCAAAACCGAGACTGACGATCCTAATGCTATGTAGTCGACGTTGGAGTCAAGTTGGGACGGTTCAGCCTGCTGCGCTCCGACAGCAGTCTGATCTGAATCCAGGTCGTAGTCTTCGTCTTTAGGGGTGAGAAGCGGGCTCTGCTCGTAGTGCTGGTTACGCGAAAGCTCAAATTGCACTGATTTCTGGCGTTGGTGATGCTTGGGCGACGTCAGCGAGCCTGAAGGCGACGAGGGCGAAGGCAGTCTCTCCTGGATAGGCGAGTAGTACGGCTTGTTCGCCAACTTTGCCTTCTTGTGGCAGTTGGTTATGTCGTCCATTTTTCTCTTGGGGTACATTTCGGAAAGACTTGCTGCCATTTCTATTCTGTGGTTGTGGCGACGCGAAGAAGACGTTGAAACTGTTAAGGGGTGGCAAATGAGTATGCGTATTCAGCTACTCCAGCATATGGATGGGGTACTCCTGGCGGTGATGAGTGGCAAAAGGAGTTCTCAAGTTTAGGAGAGATGGCGAACGCGATCACGCAATCCTTTTAACAGATGCAGCGTATAATTCAGCCGGAAAGCTTGGAGGAACCGGAGTTTCAAGGGAGCTGAAGGAAACAGAGTGCCAATTCACGACCAAAGTGTCAGAACGGAACGCTCGGGAAGCGGGTATCGATGTGGAAAAACTGGTGGTTTAAGCGCCAGGAATAGGGAGAAAAATGCACAGCTTCGTACTCCAAACGAGAATAAAAGAGGGAAAGATCAGAGGGACTATTAGGTAGGCGGATGAAGCCTCGGTATAATACACTCTAGTCTGATGTTTAGAACCTCTTTTTTCTTGAATGTACGAGTGGGGAAAGTATTGAAGGGTGGAAATTCGAGGAAAAACCGGTGACGGCAAAACAGCAGCGGGAAACGGGCGGCGGCAGTGCGAAGCCGCTCCGCGCGCGCTGAGTCGCGCACGACGCGCTGCAAATAATTGCTACGCTACGAAAAACACTGGCAAAAAACATATAGAAGAAATAGAGGTAATGCGCTGGCAACAGTCGCAAGCAATGCTTGTGGGTGTTTGGTACCTAGAATACTACGTTCACACTTTGTTTTACGTTTGTGGTCTGTAAAAGGGCGCTGGCAGTGGCTGTGACACACCGGCTCTGCACTAATTCCTCCCACTGCCCGATTGAGGCTACGTTTACCACAAGCCGAGATGCCGATCTTGGAAAGAAAGAAAGACAAAGAAGTGCTACGCAGCTTTGCACGAATTAATCAGCGAGTCTATGTCGCCGGCAGAATTCGGTCGAGCTAGTTCGGTGCCTATGTGTCTTTTGATGAGGGGCATGTGGTTGGCTGTGTTTCGCACTAACGGCTGCATCTGGCCGTTTTTGCAGCTGCCACACGCGGCTTACCAAAAAGACGGCCAACTCACATCAACAGGTCCCCCCGGGTCGCGGCGCCCCAGGATTTTTGAGGTGCGGCTGTCGACACTCGAGCTATCGAGCGGCGGTGCGTTTTTTTTTTTTGCATTGGCATTCGAAACTCGAACAAGATAAAGGAAAGTACGACCCCCCACGTGTGTGTGTGTCCCCATTTGCAATGCACTTCCTATGAGCTCAACAAAACAAGCACTTATCCGATATCTCCAGGCCACTTGGTGCAATCTACGGCTGGTCCATGTCCACAAATTAAAGCTCGTGACTCCCGAAAAGTCACGTTGTCTCCAGATGGGTCATCTGGGGAGCCGCCGACCAGTTTCAGCCAAGTTTCAGTCCGGGTTATCTGCAGGAATGTCAAACTGAAGTGTGGTGTGTTCACTGGTCGGCTCTGCCGAGGAGGGCCCCAGCCACATGGACCGCTAAAGCTCTCGCGGCCAAGGCCGATACGCTCTCAAAACATGAGAGAAACGGTGGATGTCTTTCCAAGACAGGAACCGGGATTTGAGCTCATGCAAGACCATTTCCCGAGGAGTGCAATTCGGAGAAAAGGCCTATCTCTCCTGTATTGTGTTTCTCCGTTCCGCGATTAGTTTCCAGCAGCTAATGAAGTGCGCTGGCATGAACTGATAATAGAGACGCAGGACTGCTTGATCTCACATGCACGTGACGGAATCCTTTTATCCGGCCAATGACATCGCAATCGGCTTCTGATAATACTGCAGGCGCCGGCATGAGATGCACTCTGCTTTCTGTTACGAGCATCATACAGCCCGGCTAGCTATGCCCGTCGTGCTGCTAGCTCATGAGATCCTTGACTTATTGTCAGAAACACCTTCGTTAATTGTCCGAAATACAGGGGTTCTCCAGCCTTGCGCTTTTCCCGCGAAATCTGCCAATATCGTGGAATCTTTATTCGATAAGCCTCTGCTCAAGAGCGAGCCTTGACCTTTTCTTTTTGTCCCAATATAACCGATATCAGTGCCTTCACACCCAAGTTACTCAGCAGACCATTCCATTTGCGATATACCGACATGTCCTCTGAGCCTCTGGATTTAAAGCAGGCAGGCTCAGAGCAGCTCTGGCAAATGTACAAGAATGCTAAGAACCTTCTTCCTTATCGATCTCGCATGGAGAACTTAATCTGGCGCATGATGTACATTAAAAATCGGCGAGCCAAAAACACCAAAGCACACGGCCCGATGCGCCTGGATCTCGAAAACTTCGTGACATCTCCCTTACTTACCCAGCTAGGGTTCGATAAATCGCTGCCGTCTTCCGATGTCAACAGGGACGATTTTGATTACGTTGCCCACATTCGGCGTATGAGCAGTAATCAACAATCTCGAAAACGCCCGGCACCAACGCTGCCGTTTCTTTCTGCCACGAGTGGCTCCAACTTGCCCAACCTTGGCCATAACCTGATACATCTGAACCTTTCTGCGGCGTTCAAAAGAGATAACGTCTCTCCTCATTATGCGGGAAATGACCACGGTTATTCCTTTCTGTTAGACCCCTTAGCTTTCGAAGGGCTCGATTACTCAGCACAATTTGACGACCATAATGCTTCAATGTGGGCCGATTCGACTTCGGTCCCTACCTCTGCATTTGCTCGTCTGCATTTCAACACGCATACTCCAAAACCAACAGAATTGAGGCCAACAGGTCATTACATGCAAAATAGTCGTGACTCTCTGCCTTATCATACGATCGACCGCAGCCCTGAGCAAGAGCTACCGAACGTTGATCCAAGCATTTTTCAATCGGCGACTCCCACTTCGGCGCCGATTGCAATTAGTGCTTCGCATCAATCGAGGTATCCTCCTTCAAAAAGACCGACGGCAATTCTGCTGTTCGATCCACATCTTCTGAATCCATCAGGCCCAGCATCTATCCTCCACGCATCTATCTCTCGACAAGACAACTCTTTAGTCAGCGTTGCAGACCATTTTGCTCCGCACCTGGCGCCGTATACTCCCTACGGTTACGATGACCAAGGTTCGATCAGTGAGTCGGCGAATCCCGGCTACTTTGGTACTGAGCATGCGAGCGCTGATTTGGGATTCATGCGAACTCCTTTCGATAGCGGGCTTCACATGAGCCAGGACAACAAGGCCTCGTTTTTTGACACTGGCCCGAAATCCCCTGCTTTTTTCAATCAAGAGCTGCATCCACTTCATGGACAGACGGATGCCCAGAATAAGGCTAATACTCTCATGGAATCTGGAGCATGGCCCGGACAGTCTTTCGGAGATGGGGGTAGTTCGTTTGGTTCTGTTTCGGCCTCAAGCTCCATGACCAATGTAAGAAACATTGCCGCTATGAAAAAGAAGGCCAAGAAACAAAAGCCAAGAAAGAAGGTGGAGCCTTCGACCTACAGTGCCAGCAGCTCTCCAATGTTGAGCAACGGGAATAAAAACTCTGGGTTTGAGATGAACTCCGGCGGCTCAACAACTACAATCACCACCCCTAAGCAGGCAAAGAACTCCGCGCAAAACGCAAATTCGAACAATGCCAATGCCAACGTTGAGTGTGCAAATTGCTTCACCAAAACTACTCCTTTATGGAGGAGAAATCCGCAAGGTGAACCGTTGTGTAACGCGTGTGGCTTGTTTTTAAAGCTCCATGGCACAGTGAGGCCGTTGAGTCTCAAAACAGATGTCATCAAAAAACGGCAGCGGGGCCAGGGAACACAATCGTCCAAGAAAGGACTGCAAAGCAGTCAGGGCTCTCAGTCCACATCTCACAAACCGTCTCCGAAAATTAACAGAGACGGCGATGACTTCAATCCCACTCCCATCAACAGAAGTGGGAACAGTGATGTCTTTGCAAGAAACCACAGAGAAGATTCAAAGACGAATCTCGCAAAGGCAGAAAACCAAGCGAGCAAAATCCATTCCAAGTTGACCGAGGAGAGAGATATACTCAAGATGGGCGCAGCAGGCGGGCGCGGCAGTTCTACTGCTTCGTCCCAGGCTACACCTGTGAGAAGCGAAGAAGGTTCCGTAGCTTCATTTCAGCCCATGAAGACTGAAGGTGTTTGGGATACATTTCTGCATAAGGACATAGAGTTCGACTCCCATGAGGTAGACGAACAGAAGGGCAAGTGGGATTGGCTTAGCATGAACATCTAATTTTATAGATTTAATGGATGGATGAAAAAGAGAAATAAACTAGTACTCACACATTATTGTAATAACAGTACTGTGGTTGACATAGTGAAATCAATCTTACAGGTTGTACTTAGTCGCATGGCTAAAGACACGTGCCCGACCGAAGAGGTACTGAGACGTCCTTCGCGATCACTGAACAGATCGATATATAGTGGTATTTTCGAGCACCAATGCTTCCGAAAGTAACGATACTGTATTGCGCTAGATGTAAATGGCACAACCGTGCTGTTTGGTATCTCCAAGAGATCCTTCAAACATTCAGCGATCCGGAAAAGAATCTTGTTGCGGAGGTCGCCTTATGCCCGTCTTATAACGAGCCGGGCACTTTTGTTGTCACCTGTCTTGATAAGCAAGGAGAAGAGCACATCATATACTCTCGCAAAATGAAAAAGACGACTGCTCCTCAAACAGAGTCATACTTTTATGACGGATTTCCAGACTCAAAATTGTTGAAGAATCTCATCCGCAACCAGCTATTCCCGGAACAGGGCCTCGGGCATGTTGATGGTCATGCCGATCTTTTGAATGATTGCATACCTTGTCAGGAAAGTTGAGACAAACATGAGTATGCCAAGTCGAAGGGCGACATTGCTATGCTTTGCTGTCGACCTATTCAGTGTATTCATTATCATCGCTTTCATCCATGTCTAACAGAACACTGTCGTCTTCCTCTGACACGTCATCCACGGCATAGCTGACTCTATTCCTTTGTCTTTTCGGCTCGGTATTACTCACTTCATACAAGTCATCAAGTTCGTCTTGAATACTTGTGCCTTTTTTTGATTTGGGTGCTGGTTTTGGTAAAGAACTTTCAACCTCGGCAACAGAAATAACCTCCTCATCAGAACTATCGCCGAAAAATGATTGTTTCTTCTTTTTCCGGGAAACTTCGGCACTGCCACTTCCAGCTACTGGCTTGTTTTTCTTCTTGAAGAACGTAGGAAGATCGTCAGGAGGTACCGGTGATTCTTTTTTGACTAACGGCAAAGTCATTTGCTTCGGCGATGCGACCGAAGGTCGAGGTGTTGTTGCCTTCGGTGTTTGGCTTCCTGACTTTTTGGTCGCCTTCTTTTTCGGAGCGCCATAGTCGTCATCGTCGTCCTCAGCCTTAATTCTCCGTCTTTTCTTTTTTTGATTGGATGCTGGCCCCCCGACTAGTTTAGATCTCTCTATTTCATCATCGTCCAAGAACTTTTGCCAGCTTTTAGAGAAATCTTCCAAGTCCTCGTTCCATAAATCCTTAGCACTCTTCCTCAACAAAGTGTCAAGTTCTACCTGCACTTGACCTTTCTGTTCCAAAAGTTTTTCATACCTCTCTCTAGTCAACGCCCAAAGGGACATTCCGAGTAAGTAGTCGTACTGCGAAAAGACAGTTTCAGGTACATGCTCGTTCTCTGTCGATTCCATGTCATTCACACTCTTCTCGTTGATCTGGCTTATATCTCCAATTTCCTCCTCGTCCTCACGAAGATTTTCCTCGGCATCCTCCACAAACAACTCGGCTCCTTTATCTTTGACCTTAAACCCGCTCTTATCGAATCTAGCAAATTTCAAGTCAGCCAACATTTGCACTAATATAGCACGTTTCTTGTTCGAGATACTCAACTCTTTGTCAATGATCAATTTGATGAATCTCGCTTGTTCACTTAATTTCTCGAGTCGATTCTGTAATTGGTCTGTCAAGTTGTCTTTTCGCTTTTGATAGTACTCCAATCTCACGTAGTAAAAGTCTTTCAATATTTGATTGGGGTCATCGTATTTTTTAATTCTGCCTGAGGGGTCGAATGCGACCATGTTAGACAAGTTAACACTAGAGATGAGTCTGAATCTGTCGAGTAAGCCAATTCTTTTGGATTTGGCCATTTCAGCTTCCGTCAATTTCACAATGAATCGGATGGCGGAAGTATGCTGTTCCTCCATGTCTTTGATCCACGCCGTCTTGTCATTTTCGATTGCGTCCAATAAGAAGGCCTTGACGTTATTGGTCCACGTCTTCACGGGTATCTCAGTAATCTCTAGCGTTTTAGAGTCAACTTCCTCAATGGTACCTTTGAGTCTGTACTTCCCAGTCTCGACTTTTTCGACTTCACCTTCCCATCCTCTGTACCAGGGTATCAACTCGTCGGGCTCCTCGCCATTCATTAACTTTCTTATGTTCTTCACCAAATCTTTGGGATTGAATGATGGGATGTTTGTGGACCAACCAGTTCCAATACCTTCTGCACCATTCACCAAAAGCATTGGAATCACAGGAAGGTACCATTCTGGTTCAACAGTCTGCTCATCTTCTTGAATGTAATTATACAAAGGGTCATCCAAAGGATTGAAGATCTTACGCGTGATTTCGTTGAGTTCCGTGAAGATATATCTTGCGGCAGAAAAATCCTTGCCGCCGGCAGCACGAGTACCAAATGCACCATTGGGCTTTAAAACATTTAAGTTGTTGGAGCCGATGAAATTTTGTGCCAACCCAATGATTGTTTGCATTAAGGATTGTTCACCATGATGGTATGCGGTTTTTTCACCAATATAGCCTGCCAACTGGGCAACCTTCATCTCACGGACTAAGTTCTTCTCGAAGCACCCAAACAAGACTTTACGCTGGCCTGGTTTGAATCCATCAAGCACGGATGGAATGGACCTTATGTTGTCAGCCATCGAAAACAAAATGAGCTCCTCGTTAATAAAGCTACTAATGGGAATTATGCTCAAGTCGGAGTCAAGATGGGTACCGGGAAGAAAGCCTTGCAACCAATCTTTTCTGTCATCGGCCTTCTTTTTGGAGAAGGCTAAATCAATTAAGCTAGGATCTTGGTCCTGTAGTGCGTGGAATTCTTTAAGATGCTTGTCTAAGCTTGAGAAGTATTCCTTGGCCTCTGCTGGAGTAGAAGTACCCAAACCCTTATAGTATTTGTGAGACCATCGGCAATTTCTTCCCTCTCCGTCTCTCCATGCTTCGAACTCGGGCATAGAATAGAAAGAAATCTTTTGACCAGGCAGACGGCCACGCCCTTTTATGCTCACCTTGACAATGGGAGTGATGAACTCAAGTAAAAACCCGGGGATGTTTAGAAGACCTGGAAAGCTCGATTCAAAAAAATTGATTAGCAACCCTTTGATATGCGAGCCATCGTGATCCTGATCTGTCATGATCATAACATGGCCATATCTCAATTCCTTGATGTTTTCGGCGGTGTATGTCTTCTTGTGCTGCAACCCAATAATCTTCTTCAAAGCAGTAATCTCTGCATTTTTAGATATTTGATCAGCAGATGCATCGCGGACGTTCAAGAGCTTACCGCGGAGAGGGAAACAGCCGTAGTAATCACGGCCAACGACAGATAAACCTGCCACAGCCAAGGACTTTGCAGAGTCTCCCTCGGTGAGAATGAGTGTACAGTTGTATCCTTCCTTTGTTCCTGCTTTATTGGCATCCACCAACTTCACCTGACCCTTGATTCTCGTTTTCCTTCTACCATCTTCTTTCTGCAAAGCCTTGTCCTCGTTGGCATCGACAATGCTTCGAATGGTGTCAATGATGCTGGTCTTCATGATCTTCTTGATGAATTGATCAGTGATAACAAGTCTATCCTTCTGCTTTGTCGCAAACTGGCCGGGCCTAGTTGTCAACTGCTCTTTTGTTTGCGAGGTGAATGCAGGGTTCTCGATGAGACAGTTAATGAAAACAAACATATTGCTTTTGATCTGATTGGCTTTGATCATCAACTTTGACTTCCCTTTTTCCTTCTTGTTGAGTTCATCGAGCAACTTGTCGATGATCTGGTCAGAAACGTACTTGACGTGAGTCCCGCCTGCCGTGGTAGCAATGGAGTTGACAAAACTTACTTGGTTGAAGGTGCCATCGCTAACGGCGAAAGCCACTTCCCACCTATCGTTGATGACCTCGTGTACAACGGATGCGTAGTTGCTAGCGGCCGCTTCCACGCCCAAATCTGGGTTTTTCTCTTGGAGAGCCTTGACGTACATTTCGACGTAGCCCTTGAAGCTTTTCACAGGGAGCTTCTTTTCGTTCAAGAAGATATTGCACCCCTTGACCGTTCCACATAGGTCGTACACTCGCCTGCGCAACACGCTCAAGGTGTCATCGTCGAGAGACTCCATGTTGAACTTGGCAAGGTCGGGCTTGAACGTGACCTTGGTGTACTCTTTTTTGTTTTTCACCTTGGAAATCTTTGGTTTCGAGACTCTCAACATGTTGTTTGTCCAAGTCTGCTTATAGAGCTGGCCAGTGTTCTGGTCTGCGGTCTCCACCTCGAACTCCGTAGAGAAGATGTTGCAAAGCTTTGCACCGAATCCGTTTCTACCACCTACAACCTTCTTTTCCTCGTCGTCGTAATTGGAGGACGTGAGGAGGTTTCCAAAGATCATCTCGGGAATCCATATGTTTTCCTTGGTGTGGATCTCCACCGGAATTCCCCTTCCGTCGTTCAACACCAGGATGGTATTCTCGGCGGCGTTGATGTCCACCTTGATGTTCTTCATGTTGCTGTCGCGAATCTTGTTGTCGGCGGCATTGACCAAGATTTCGTCAAAGACTTTGTACAACCCAGGTACAATGTTGACTTTCTTGAAAGCCATCAGCTCTGTGGACTCCTCGAAACACCACATTTCCACCTCACTTTTCTCCACGGACCCGATGTACGTGTCCGGACGCTTCAATATATGCTCCAACTGGGAGAGTTTCTGGTACTGGTCGGAGGCGCTGACGCCGTTTCTCGGAGTAGGCGTTCCCAAAGAGGAAGGGGGCGTGTTTCCCTGTGATCTGGCGGCATTTTTGCCGTTTTTCGCTGGCGCCGCAGTTTCGGCTCCAGGACTTGAAACGTAGTCGTCGTCTGAGTAGTCGGACATGCTCAGAACGCTTTTTTCCGTCTGTTTTCCTGGCGAGAACGGCGTGGAGCTGTGGTATTTGAGCCCGTGCGAACAATGTTTTGGCTAATGTGCGCGTGTGTTTCTGTCGCGCGCGACGCGATGCACTTGATCCACACGGCGTTCCATCTTACAGTCCACCGTGTAAGCAAGTCTGTTTCTGTTTCTGTAATTAACTCAGCTGCAGGGTGCAACACACTGCTCGTAAGGTAGACGCCTGAAGGGCCCCCGTGAGGAAAGCTCGTAAGTACGTGCAACTGCAGATTCCCTATATAGTACCTAGCGCTTCTTCCGGCTCTTCATTTTGTCCTGGAGCTTCTCGAACTCCGCGTCGTCCGGAACTCCCCGCTTCTTGCCCTTGGGCCGGCCGTACTTGGCCTCCAAGCTCGAGATGAGGTTGTCCATGCTTGTTTTGTTTTTCTTCTGGATCATCGCCCGCAAGTCGCTCTCGGAGTCGGCCCGTTTGTGGCCCATTTTCTTAGCGAGGGCGCTCGCCTCCTGGGCCTCCTTGGCCATTTTCTTTAGCGCCTGCCTGACCTTTGTCGTGCGCGTCCTCTTGTACTTCTCCCACGTTTTGAGCACCGCGGCGTCGTATGCGTCTCTGTTTTCTTGCACGGCATTGTCTACAATGTCAAACACCCTGCTTTCCTGGGCCTCGTCGAACTCCAAGTGCGGGATCACCTCGAAGAGCTTGAGGAAGTCGCCGTCGTAGTATGCAAAACTGTTCAAGATGTCGTTTTTTTCTTCTTCTGAGCCCTGGAACTTCGCCCTGTCCTCCTCGATCATCTCGATTGTGATTTTCTCCTTCATGCTCAGGAAGTACTCCTTCCAGTCGAAGTCGCCGGCCAGCTCAAACGAGCCCGTAGTGTCGTACGCCCGTTTCTTCTGCGCATCCGACAAGACGCTGTACGCAAACTGGATTTTCGGGAACAACTCCTTGTTGTGGGACGTCTGTAGCTGGTCGATCTTATCGGGATGGTACTTTAGCGAGAGCTTCTTGTAAGCCCTTTTGATTTCTAGCGGCGACGCGGTGGGCGCCACGCCGAGCGTCACGTACGGATCGATGTCCATAGCAGCAGGCGGAGATGCGATTTTTTTTTTTTTTTTTGCCTCTTTTGCGGTGGTTCTGTCGCTCCGCTGCCTCTGGTGATGCTCCGCTTTCTAAGATGCTCTGCGTGCTTTTTCACCACGCGCGGCCCCGCTGCATGTAAACTGGAGCGCACCAAAAGTGTCTCGCGTACTTTCCCGCGCAATAGCGTTGCCAGCATAGTATTACATTCGTAAAGGTGGCAAGAGAAATGTAAATAACATACACACTAGTGCTTCAACTCCTCGATGGACTCGCCTATCGCCTTCGACACCTTGTCCACGTGGCCCTCGTAGACGGAGTAGCCCATGTGCCCAACGCGGAAGTACTTGCCCACCAACGCCTTGTGGATTCCGCCAGCCACGGTGAAGCCCTTGCTGGCGAGCTTGGCCAACAAGTCCGGCCCACTCACGCCCTCGGGGAAGTACACAGCGGTGAGCCCGTGCGCGGCCACCGAGCGGTCCACGGGCAAAATCTTCATGCCCAAGCTCTCCACCTCGTCCTTGAACTTGGACGACGCCGCCTCGTGCTTGGCGAATCTTGCGTCCAAGCCCTGCGCGAGGATCTCGTCCAACGACACCTTCAACGCGGTGATAGTCTGCACCGCTGGCGTAGCAAAGTACGCGCCGGAACCCGACTCGTACGCCTTCATGATAGGTGTCCATCTCTGCATAGAGGCGAAAAACGTGGTTTCCTTTCTGGCCAACGCCTTCTCGACAGCTCTAGGCGACGCAAAAAATACCGACAAACCCGCAGGAACGCCAAGAGCCTTCTGAGAGGCGGTCAACGCAAAGTCGATGCCCCACTTATCAAACTCCAAGTCCTCCACGGCCACGGAGCACACTCCGTCAACGACAATCAACGTTTCCGGCGAAACCTTCTTCACGATCTCCGAGATCTTCTTCACGTCGGAGACCACCGACGTCGAGGTGTCCACGTGCGTGATTGTGATGGCCTTGTACTTGTTCTTCTTCAAGTGAGCCTCGACCTCGGCAAGAGGAACAACATCGCCAACAGGCGCAGTAACAACGTCTACATCTGCGCCGTACACCCGCAAGCACTCTGCAAACGAGTCAGAAAAGAACCCGGTCAGCAAAACGAGCACCTTGTCGCCCTTTTCGACCAAATTCGACGCCACGACGTCCCAGCCCAACGTGCCGGATCCGGCAAGCACGTATGGCTGGGCTTTGGGGTCGGTGCTCTTGAAAATCTTCCTCAAGTTTTGCAACACGGTCTGAAACGTCTTCACAAACTCCGGCGATGTGTGCGCCTGCGATGGGGTGGCCATTGCGTACAACACCGGGTCGGAAAACTCGATGGGGCCGGGAATCATGGTGAGCTTGTGCTCTGGCTGCTTGTAGGGAACGCTCATTGTGGCCGAAAAGTGTCTGGGGGAGAAGCGTGCGGTTCTTAGAGAAGCTCTGGGGATTTTTGACGTCGCTCTTCTCGCTATGTACATGCAAGGAAGTTGGTAGAGCGTCAAAAACTGGTAGAGAGGGAGAACGGGTGTGTGCGTGGAAAACTAGTGAGTGAATTGTGGGGAGCTCTCGACGAGCTGTGCAGGTGCGGATTTAGGCAGATAGTTGCGGCAAGCGGTTTTTCGCACCTAGCTAGGAAGGGCCAATAGAGCGCAAGGTTGTGGGTTTTTTCGTTCGTATTTTGTTGTTCCTGTTTTCTGTATGACTCCTACGTGTGTGCAATACGTGTGAAATGTCTGCAATGTCAACTAGCTTGTGTGGGTGTAAGGAGCCATCGTGCTTTTGCTTTCAGGTGGCTCTGATTGGCGCTCTTATCAGCTCGTGCTCGCGGAATTAGCCGAGGGTACGTGGGCCAGACTGACGGCTGCACCAAATTACGTCTCTTAGGCAGAACCTTGAGAATAGGTCTGCGTTCTTCTTTGCGAACACAATGTAGCAAATTTTGTTTTTGGCCTTCCCGGGGTCAAGAGTGTTTTTTTTTTATCTTTTTTTTTTTTTTTTCGTTGATTCGCTATCTCTACTCGTGCCTGAGAATTCGCAAACTGTAGCTGAATTGCACTCCAACCAGCAAAAGTGGGAAAGTACCATCAACGTCGTCTACTACGATTTTACAACCGTCACACAGTACGGTTATATTGCAGTAGATTTCAATACCAGCTAGTAAAAATACTTTGATATTCCCTCAGACATTTGCTTCAATCCCTCCATCAGCGGTCCATGTGCACCAGATCGCGAATCTTTGTCTGGATCTGATCGAAGCCGCAGACACGGTCCTAACGATGGACTTAGTGCAAAAGGTACAGCAATAAAGACTCAACAGCGCCCCAAATTCTGCTACTTTCGAATAAAAACCACTCAACTCGTAGCAAGAAAGGCCAATTGCTCACAGTGCTTGCGCATTCACCTCCTCATTCACCTACACAAAGCTCGCTCAGTTGATGCGGGTCAGATTTTCACTACGCAGCCACAAGGCGCCGCTAACGTGCGTGTCGTGCTACGACGGCGATGTGGTATCTGCGGACCGCGAGGGATGGGTGATTTTGTGGTGCTTGTCGTCCCGGCGCCCGAAAGCGCTCTGGAAGGCTCACGATGGGCACATTCTCACGCTAAAGCAGACACCACTAGGTCTTTTGTCACACGGACGAGACTCCGCTATACGCATATGGGACCTTTCGCTGGAGGGAATCGAAAAGTGTTCTCTGGACTCCGCAAAAATGGGACTGGATCTTCCAAAACCGACGTGTGTCGAGATCCCCGTCAACGCGTTGAACTTCTGCAACGTAGACTATTGCAACGAGTATCTTATTACGCCAGCGACCGTGGATTCCGACAACTTTGACCTTTACAAGTTGAGCGACCCGTTTGGCGATTTCTCGCTCCAGAGAGTACTTGAGAATGTGTCGCCGCGGTCCCTCTCCGGAGCACAAGGCGACGTCGTCATTGAGGAAATCGACACGCCGCTGCAAGCGGGCAAGAGAGATGGGCACGGGATCATAATGCGCTTGTTGTTTATAAACGAAAATCTTGTTTTTGCCGGATACGAGTCTGGGGCGGTTTTTGGGTATCGTCTCCAACATGCAAATAGCGATAAACTAGCCCGTGGTGGCAATGATCGCACAGTGCTTTTCAAGGGAACTAGGGCCTCCATAGTGTTCACTCTGACGTTCCACATGCCGCTGCCGATCCTAAGCATGGTTTTCAACAAAGAAAATCAACACCTCTACACTGGTTCTGCTTCCAAGAAGCTTTGCATATTCGACATACGAGCCGCACTTGATCCATCTGCCAGCGTCGCTGACAGCTTGTTGGAACCAGAGCCAGTGGCGCACAATCTCAAACATTACGGTATTCAGTGTCTCCTAATTGCCGAAAATAGAGTTCTAGCGGGTTTTTGGGACGGTGTCATCAAAGGATACGACGAGAACTGGCAAGAGGTCTTTCGCCTAGAACGTAACGAAGAGATGATCAAAGCAGATGCAGAGGATCAGCTAGGAAAGCCCTCCAAGAAGCTGTTGTGTATGGTTTTGTGGGTTCCCTCACTGCGACTGCCCGCTATAACCAGGAAGGAACTCATACGTCGAAAAAGCATTGGGGGTGAGCCTTATCTTCTCGTAGGGTACGGAGACGGGCTCATCAGCGCATTCAACTGACACATTTCGGTCCTACTACCTCGAATGTGGGGTACGTCAATACGCAGCATCATGACCGAAATATAAATAATCTTTATTACTAAGTAATTACCGTGTTTGCTCATCCACCGTGGAGAAGGGTTTCCACTCTCCTGATCCTATGTTGAAGTTGTTGCTTCCGCCGTAAAACAGCCTCCTCTTTTGAGACTTGCTGGCCGAGTTGCCCAGATTATGCCTGTTGGAGCCACCCCACGAGTTGGTGCGTTGGTGGCCTTTTTCGTTGTCGTTCTTCCCTGTATGACTAGTGCTTTGGGAGTTAGCAGAATGTGGTTTGCCGGCGGACGGACCGCGGCTCGAAAAGTGCTTGCCTGGCTGTGGCGAGGCCAGTTTCTTCTGCAACAGCCGCTCAGACCCCGTCGACTGGTGTTTACCTTGCTGACCACGGGAATTAGCACGCTGTTTTGGTAGATAGTCGACTGGCCCGTCCGAGCCGCCGGACAGTATTCTGTGGGAGTTGCGGCTTCCTCTTCTGTGCAGCGTCGAAGCTGCTCGCAGAGGCTGTCTCGAGGGTTCCTCGAAGTCGCCGAAGGTAGTGTCCAAGGATGTTGCCGAACTGGCGAGCAATGCATCCAAGTCTATTGTTGTCTCAGTGCGCTCTGGTATATGTTGCAAGGCCTCGGGGAGCTTCTCGCGCAAAACGTTGATGATCTCCACATTGTCCCGGAGAATGGACTTGCACTCCTCCCCGTGGGTCTTGGCGACCTTAGCCACAAGAGAGAGCAAATTCAAGATGGACGTATTTCTGTTCAAAACTATCGTGTCTATCGTGGCACGCTTGGACTGGAGCCCCTCCAACAATGCGTCCACGTCCTTGTCGTTGCGCTCGAACTTCAACAAAACGTCGGCCATGTTCTTGACCGACTCCGTGCGCAACGCCTCAAGCTGTTGCGCCAACTTGTGCAATTCCTCCTGGTAGTGGCGCTTGTACTCGTTCTGCGAAGTCATCAACGCATCATAGGAGATCTTCAAGCGCTCGGACTCAGTGGTCGCAGATGACGACGCCTCCTGCAAGTTGTTGCATCTGATCTTGTAGTTTTTAACCGAGGTCTTTAGCGACTCGGAGGTGGAGCTCAACTCGTCGAACTCGGACTCCAAATCAGCAATCCTCCGCTCTTTCCGCTTGAGCACCGCGTTGACCATGTCGTTCTCGTGCTTGCAGTTAGCCAATTGGTCCACCAAGGAGTCATTCTTGTTCTTCAAGATGGAGTTCTTCTTCTTGTAGTCGCTATGCGAGCTTTTGAGGTTCTCCAACTCATCCTTCAAGCTGTCGATTTGGGAGTGAAGCGAGTCGATGACTCTGGAAGTCGACTGCTGCGACTTTCTTGGGCTGTCCTCCATGTTAGGTTGACGAATTGAGGGTTTCCGGTTGCAGTAGCATTCAGGTCCGTCTTCTCGCCTCTAGTTATGCTGACAACAGGGCGGAGTACGGGGCACGGGCGAAATAAAAAAAAAAGTCTGAGTTCGACCTTGTGCCTATGAAGCTTGGAAAGAAGAAAAGAAAGGGCGGAGGGAGCCACTAGTCGGGGTTTTTGGTCTAATCGTCTACGCTGTTGATATTTTCGAGTCGGCTGGAGAAATGTGGTCGCAACACCCGTGCACCCACATAGAAAGTAGAGCATGGCAGACGATCCAGAGCGCGAAAACGAGCTAAAAGAAAACAATGCGGTGTGGCCAGAGCGGCGCGATGGGGCCCATATCACATGTTCACGAATCATCAGGCGTGGGCCAGCCGCACATGAGCAGAACTGGGCGGATGAAATCGGCAGGACAAACGTAGCGATTCTGAAACAAACATGAAACACAAAAGGGCACGCGCACAAGAGCAACAGCCAGCGGCTAAAGTACTCCGAAAGAGAAAGCAAAATAAAGCATCTTGTCCGGAGTTTATGTCAACCGAACACAGGCTCAGCCACTCACCGGGAGCCCTAGGCGAGCAACTAGGCGAGCGCCACAGTCGTCGGGACTTAGTTCCCGGAGCCGCTCTGGCCGCATAACCCTGCGCCCGAGATAAGGTCATTTACGCTGGGACGGGGGGCAAAATGCGGCAGCGGCGCAATCACTCGATTCGCCCCTCGGGCCGAAGGCAAACGCTGCGGAAGTAGCGGGCTGCGAAAACCGAGACTTTCTTGGCCGCCGGGCACCGTGCGCGTTCGTTTGCTGGGTTCCTGCAGACAGGAGCGCTATTTACAGTTGACTGCAATCGGCGGTGGTTGCGAGCGAGCGTGGCGAGATTAGTAATTTGGGTTGACACCCTGCTTCAGCCTCGCCCTCTGCGCGGAAAAATAACTAAATCGGTGCGCAATACTGCCCGAAAAAGATGCCCTGATCCACATCATCAACAGCGTTGGACCCTTGGCGCCTGGTGAGCTGAGAGCACAAAGTATCGGGGCGGGTAAACGTGATTACGGTGGCGAGGGGGGCAAAGAGGCAAAAAGGCTAAAAACTGTTTTTTCGCGAATAAAGCAACGCATGGAAGGTTCCTGAAATTGAGAACCGTGCTCTAGACCAGCATCTTATTTCGCGAGCTCTGGCGCGGCGGAACTCGGCGGTAAGACCCTTTTCGGGATAACAATCCGAAGCGTCGCGAGCTCGGACCCCATCGCTGCCTGGGCCATTGCACGGCCAGTGCAAGCAAATCCAGCAAAAAAACCCTGCACACCAGGAGAACACGGTAATAATGCCGCCGAGGCGGATGCTCGGAAGTGTCTCTTTCACTGCTGCGTCGGCGCCCAAATTGTTTTGCGGCCGACCGGGTCTTATCGCACGTTGAACTTGGTGCGCCGCTGGTCCTGCGGTCATCTCGCCCCGGCTGCAGGCACAAATTGGGTGTTCGGCCCAACTTCCCATTGCAAAAAGCCTGCGTCGCTGGGCCCTACTTATACTTCTCTGTTTGCACTTAAAAATCAGAGATCTACTTTAAGCCCAAAAGCTAGATTACAATTGATATTACCGTGTCTTCTCATTGCGCAACCACACACAAATAGACGCCATGGATAAAGACAACGACGCTGCTGCAAGCATCGCAGACGGCTCGGACTCTAGCGCCAAGAACTACTTTCCTGAGGAGACGTCTTCAGGCAACGACGATATCCCACAAGAGCAGTTTTTGCACCAGGTCGAGACTTTGTCCCGCACCTTGTCGAGAAAACAAACGCAACACTCGGTCTACGACGGTGAATTGGAAGTGGACCCGGAAAACTTCAAGTTGCTGAGCCTTTACAAGACCTTCCTCCACCATGCAGAGAAAGAGGGCCTCCACTTGCACGAATTGGGATTGTCGTTCGAGAACTTGTCCGTTTACGGTACAGACCAGACCTTCACGTACTTGCACACTATGACCGATGTGTTGAAGGGCCCATTGGGTGCAATTAAGAACGCGCGTGCCGCCAGCAAGATCCCCGATCGCGCCATTTTGAACAACTTCGACGGGCTTGTGCGGAGCGGCGAGATGCTCTTGGTGTTGGGCAGACCCGGCTCGGGCTGCTCCACTTTTCTCAGAACCATGAGTGGCACCGATATGACCATGTACACCGGAGTAGAGGGAGAAATCACCTACGACGGCATCCAGCGGGAAGAGATGTGGAAGCACTACTCCGCGGACTTGATCTACAGCCCGGAGTTGGACGTGCACTTTCCCCACTTGACTGTGAAGCAGACCTTGGACTTTGCAATCGCTTGCAAGACCCCACGCAGAAGGGTCAACAACAAATCCGTCCAGCAACACATCGACTACAACAGAGACTTGTTGGCCACGGTGTTTGGCTTGAGACGCACGTACAACACAAAGGTGGGAAACGACTACATCCGTGGTGTTTCCGGCGGTGAGAGAAAGAGAGTCTCCATCGCTGAGGCCTTGGCTTGCGAGGGTAAGATCTACTGCTGGGACAATGCTACCAGAGGTCTTGACGCCTCGACGGCTTTGGAGTATGCTCGCGCTATCAGGGTGTCTACCAACTTGTTGAAGAAGACCGCTCTCGTGACCATTTACCAAGCCGGTGAGAACATCTACGAAACGTTCGACAAGGTCACTGTCTTGTACTCTGGGCAACAAGTCTACTTCGGCCCAGTTGAGGAGGCCAAGGCTTTCTTCGAAAAAATGGGATACGAGTGTCCTTCCAGACAGACGACTGCTGAGTTTTTGACCACAGTGACCGACCCTGCGGGCAGAAAGGCATTCAAGGGCATGGAGAACAAGGTGCCTCAGACTGCAGAGGAGTTCCGTGAATACTGGCTCAACTCGCCAGAGTATGCCCTGCTCAAGAAAGAAATTAAGGACTACAATGGCCAGTTCTCTGCTGATGCAACCAAGAGCGCTGTGCTTAGAACCAGGCAGCAAGAAAAGCAGAAGTTCCAAAGAATTGGCTCGAAATACACCATCAACTTCTACCAGCAGCTCAGAGTCAACTTGACCAGATCGTTCCAGAATATCTTCGGAGACAGCGCCTATACTGTCATCCAGATCTGCGCTGCCGTCAGTCAAGCATTGATTGTCGGCTCCGCGTTCTGGAACACCCCAGAAACTGTCGATGGAGCCTTTTCCAGAGGTGGTGTGGTCTTCTTCTCTGTGTTGTACATGTCTTTGACTGGTATGGCTGAGATTTCCAACGCTTTCAATGCCAGGCCCATTCTCATGAAACAAAGGAACTACAAATTCTATCACCCCGCAACTTTCTCGTTGGCAGACAGTGTTTCCTATATACCCATTACCCTCCTCATCAACATCGCCTTCTGCTTGATTCTTTACTTCTTGTCCAACTTGAAGAGGCAGGCAGGCCACTTTTTCACATTTCTCCTTTTCTCGAGTTTGGTGTCCCTTGCAATGAACTATCTTTTCAAAGCCACAGCGGCTTGGAACAAAAGTATTTCTAGTGCTAATGCGGTTGGTGGTATTTTCATTTTGGCTTCGTTGATGTATTCCTCATACATGATCCAACGGCCCTCGATGCACCCATGGTTCAAGTGGATCTCATACCTCAACCCAGTTCTTTACGCTTTTGAGGCTATGCTTACTACCGAGTTCCATGGCAGAAAGATGCCTTGCGGTCTGAGCAAGTTGGTCCCTTCGGGCACAGGTTACTCAGAAACCCTGAACGTTGTGTGTGACTTCACCGGCTCAGTGAAGGGCCAAACCTGGGTGGACGGAGACCGTTACGTTGAGTTGGCTTTTAGCTACTCGTTTACACACGTGTGGAGAAATTTCGGTATCCTCATTGGTTTCAGTCTCTTTTTCATGGGCATGGCTGCATTGGGTTTCGAGATTGTGCGTCCGATCTCCGGAGGTGTTGACAGATTGTTTTTCTTGAGAGGTAAGAAATCTACCCAATTCTTGATGACAGAGGACAGGGGTGTCCAGGACGAGGAAGCCGGCCCTATGCCCGGTAGCAAGTTGGAGAAATCCGAAGCTTCTTCTGAAACTCTCGCAGACTTGAAAAGCAAGGATATCTTTGTGTGGAAGAACGTGGACTACGTCATTCCCTACAAGGGGGGAGAAAGAAAGCTTTTGGATTCCGTCTCCGGCTACTGTTTACCTGGCGTGCTTACAGCCTTGATGGGTGAATCCGGTGCTGGTAAGACCACTTTGTTGAATAACCTCGCACAAAGAATTGACATGGGTGTCATCACTGGAGACATGTTGGTGAATGGCAAACCTTTAGATACGTCTTTCGTGCGGAGGACCGGGTACGTGCAACAGCAAGATATTCACATGACCGAGAGTACCGTGAGGGAGTCGCTTCGTTTTGCGGCAAGAATGAGAAGAGCAAAGTCTGTCCCAGACAAAGAGAAATTGGACTACGTTGAAAAGGTCATCAAGATCCTTGACATGGAAGAATACGCCGATGCAATCGTTGGTGTTCCAGGCTCTGGTCTCAATGTCGAGCAGCGTAAGAAACTTACGATTGGTGTGGAGTTGGTCGCAAAGCCATCGCTTTTGCTTTTCTTGGATGAACCTACTTCCGGTTTGGACTCGCAGTCTGCTTGGGCTATTGTTCAATTGCTCAGGGACTTGGCTAAGGCTGGGCAGTCTATCATGTGCACCATCCATCAACCTTCTGCGACTTTGTTCGAAGAGTTTGACAGGCTTTTGCTTTTGAGAAAGGGCGGCCAGACTGTTTACTTCGGTGACATTGGCGAGCGCTCGCTGACCATCATTTCTTATTTTGAAAAGCATGGTGGCAGAAAATGCTCATCGTCTGAGAATCCTGCTGAGTACATCCTCGAGGTCATCGGAGCAGGTGCTACTGCTACCACAACTCAAGACTGGTTCGACGTTTGGGAAAAGTCTTCCGAAAAGGCTGCGGCTAATAAGAAGATCGATGAACTTATCGCTGAAGGAAATGAGAAGGCACAGCATGCAGATGACCATCAAGGCCATGATGAGCTCAAACTGATGTACGCTGCAAGCATTTTTACCGAACTCTTCTACGTGACTTACAGAACCGCTTTGGCATTCTGGAGAAACCCAGAGTACCTCATCTCGAAGCTCATGTTGATGGTCATCAATGGTCTCTTCATCGGGTTTACGTACTACGATTTGAAGCATTCTGTCACAGGAATGCAGAACGGTTTGTTCTGTGGTTTCTTGTCGATGGTGGTGTCTGCTCCCTTGATCAACCAAATCCAAGCCCAGGGTATAAGCGTGAGAGAGATTTACGAAGGAAGAGAGAAGATGTCAAACACTTATCGTTGGTGGATTATGGTGCTCGCTCAAATTATTAACGAGATTCCATACACAATTTTTGCTGCCACTATGTTATACATTCCTCTTTACTTCGCTACGAAGGCTAACACTGACGCGGGCCACGCGGGTGTGTTCTTCCTTTCCTATTGTGTGTTTTTGGAGTTGTTCAACATTACCTTTGGTTTGATGTTGGCATACTTCGCTCCAGATGTTCAGTCTGCCGCTGTGTTGGTGTCGTTCTTCTATGCGTTCATTGTGTCGTTCTGTGGTGTTGTGCAACCTGTTTCGCTTATGCCCGGTTTCTGGACTTTCATGTACAAGGTCAGTCCTTATACTTACATTGTTCAGAACTTGGTTGGGTCTATTCTACACGGAAGAACAGTGTCGTGTGCCGAAAAAGAATTCTCTTTCTTCGATCCTCCTAGTGGCCAGACCTGTGGGGAGTACATGAAAGACTTCCTTTCTCTGGCTACAGGTTATCTCAAGGATGAAAACGCAACCAGTAACTGTGGCTACTGCGCATACCAAAAGGCTGATGAGTATCTTGCTACGGTTGGAATCAAGTACTCCTATGTGTGGAGAAACATTGGCTTCATGTGCGCATACTCCATCTTCAATGTTTTCCTTTGTCTTTTCCTTTACAAGTATATCCGTTTGACGAAGTGGAACCTTAGCTTGCCATTCAAGAAGAGCAAGAAATAAAGGACCTCGTCCAGTAAATAACTGATACATATTTATGTTTAATAGAACCCCTGCATACTATTATGTATCCATCCCATTCAGAAATCCCCACCTAGTATTTACTCTCTAGCAGGAGTGCATTCTCCGCTACCTGTCGGTCACTTGATATGCGACGTAACCTCTTCTCGATTGTTTGCCAGAACCTCGACTCGCGCTCCACCATGTCATTGAATTTGTGAAGCACAATGAGGTTTTTGCAAACAAGCAAGTGAAATCGCTCAGCAACGTGCTCGGCAGCTTCTTTGTGCTGTGCAAAGTTCTGTAATCGCAATTTTTCGCAAAACAGGCTGCTGAGCTCAGGAAAATCCATTGTCAGGAGCTCTAGGAGCTGGTTGTAGCACTCCAAGATCTTGGGGAATTTAGCCAATATGAGTTCCTGCTTCTCTTCGGCCGAAACCTCGCCGTCGGTGGCCCTAATGGGCTTCTCCGCGTGCTGTGGAGGTACGCCCGGATCAGATATTTGCTGGGCACCGCCAGAAGACCCGGATTCTTGCACGGCTGTAGTTTTCTGGGCATCGTGTGCATTTACCGGTACCGGGAACTGTCGTATGACGTCCGGAAGATGGCTTATCTCAGTGTTGTTCTTGTACATCTGGTCCACCTTCGTTTGCAATACACTTAACTGTTTGACAAGCGTGTTTCCTTCTGCTACAGAGTACTGCTGGCCCCTGGCAAAGTCGCCAACGCCCAATTGGAGCTCTAGGGCCTCAAGACGCGCCGTCAAAGCGTCCCGAGCCAAGCTATCCATGAGGACTGGGGTAGTTCGGGACCGCGAATGCTAGTGCGTGGAGAAGCTGCGGAATGGCCGCGAATGCGCGCAAGACAAGAGAAAGGCAGTTTAGAGGAGAGAGAGCGAAACACACACGAAAAAAAAGTAAGGAAGAAACACGACAAAAGGTAATGCAGGCTGCGCGGAGGGAAGAGGGTCTTCCATAGTCAGTGGTGGATCTTCCATAGTAAGTGGATCTTCCACGGCAAGTGGGTCTTCCAAAGTACGCGGGCTTCCGTAGTAACTGCCTCATCGGTAGTAAGCAGCTCTGTGGTAGCAAAGCGCATCGTCGGTAAGAAGCAGCTCTTCTTGCTGTGTATTAAAACTGTAACTATTATCATCCAAGCGACTAACGCCAGGGGTCTTCCCCTCGCAGCATTTTTGTCTATCATCCTACCCATTACTCTTCCTCGCTGCTGCTGGCGTAGTCGTTGCGCTCTCCGCCATACAACTCACGCAAGCTCATTGGCCTCCCTTGAGACGAGCCTTTTAGGGCTACCACGCGTCGGCTGGCGACCGGCTCGTTGTTGTCTATCACAACAGGTGCCGTAAACTTTCGTCCCCGAACATCGTAGTCGGAGTCGGAGTCGGAGTCAGACGCGCCGTTTTGGGCGGGCTGGTCGTCCAAAACCTCGTGCAACTGGTCCTCGAGATCGGCAAAGTCGTCTTCCATGGCCTGCACCGGAGCGGCACTCTGTTTGGTTGCGTGGGCGGCAGTACGTGCACTGGGCCCGGGCTTTTTCTGGGCGCGAGGGGCCCTTGTATTTACATTTCCGTTTGTCTTCTCGACAAACGGCGTTTCGTCGTCACTGCCAAGGTCCTCGAAGTCAGATACGGTGATTATGTCGTTGTTCGCGTCGGGCGTCGTCACCGTGGGAGGCCGTTTCGACACTGATTTCCTGGCCATCTTCTTCTTCCGGGGCGCCGGCGCCGGAGCCGGAGTCGGCGGCAGGCTCTCTTTCGGCTGGTCTTTCCTCGCGGGCTCTCCTCTTCTGCCGGCCAGCGGTCTTCGTGCCGCTCCTCGGCTTGTGGTCGTTGTGTCCAGCGGAGGTTTTTCCACTTTCGGCCAGTCCCCGGCGGCCGCGCTGGCGCCGGCGTTCCACTCCTTGATGGAGGCCCGCCACTTCTGCGCATTGCGGGATTTGCTGACGCGGATTGTGCTGTCCAACCGCTTGAGCAGCACTTTCAAGCCCTGGCCCGCGGAGGCTGCTTCTGCCGGCAGAAACGCAATGAAAAAGGAGTCCGACGACAGCGACGCCAAGCCCAGCACCGGCCGCTGTCTCTGCGGCACACCTTCGAATATGATCGGGAGATTTTTGCCCCCGGCCTTCGGGCCCTCCGACAGCAGTGCCTCCAAAATGCACACAGTGTCATCTTGGTACAACGTGAGATGGCCGGACTGGTCCATGGAGTCCGGAATGAACCCGTAGCGGATGGCTATGGACGGCAGGCGACCCTCGGAAGTGGCGCTGTCGTCGCCGAACACCAGCAAGTCAATATCGTACTCTCCATCGGGAATGTCCATGCTGGAGAGAGTGGTACCGGGGGGATGCAATTACTGCTACGGGACTAGCGCTGCTTTATTAAATCGCGGGGGATGCAGTGCCGGTCATGTGCGCAGAGAGGGCAGATACAGAGACAGAGAGGGGACAACGAAAAGCAAACAAGCGGGGGGTTTTCGCCAAAAAATGGGAATTTACAGTTTGTAATGCGTTTACAGGGAGATTAGCTACAAAAAATGGACAATTCCCCTTATTTTGGTCGCTTTCCGTGTCCTTCAGTGTGTTTTGGTGCCCAATCTTGCTCAACCAGCTAGCCTCGTCTCGCCCGAGCGCGCGCCCTACCTGCCCAGTGCGGAAGTGAGTGCGACCTGCCCAGTGCGGAAGCGCTGTAGCGCGCGCCTTCGCGGTGATCCCGCCTTCGCGGTGATCTCGTCTACGCGCTGATCCCGGGTGTACTGGTGCAACGCCAGATCAGCCTTTTTCTTGTTGCCAGAGGTCTACAAGAGATCGACCAAAGCCTGCGGCAAGTGTGTGTGAGTGCGTCGTGCGACGAATAAATGTCAGAAACTGACCACCCGGAGCCGGAGTCCGTGCTGATCCTCCACCCGAAAGTGCTCCTCCTATCCGGGGGCATTTCCGCGTGCGTGCTTCTCTCGTACCGGTTCTATACTCGCTACGTCCGGCGTGTGCGGACGTACCTTGACCTTACGCCCCAGATTTTGGACCGCCAGCGGCAGCTCTACGGCAAGGTCACACGCGTGGGCGATGGCGACAATTTTAGGTTCTACCACACGCCCGGCGGCGCCTTTTTGGGCTGGGGTTGGCTCCGGCCCGTCCCGGACAAGCGGGCGGACTTAAAAGACGAGACGTTGATGATTAGGCTCTGCGGCGTCGACGCTCCGGAGAGAGCGCATTTCGGCAAGTCCGCCCAGCCGTACTCGGAGGAGGCGCTCCACTGGTTGCAGGGCTATGTGCTCGATCGCTCAGTGACAATAACTCCGTACTCTATTGACCAGTATAAGCGGGTCGTGGCGAGGGCGCAGCTCTGGAAGCTCACCGGACGCAAGGACGTCAGTGCGGAGATGCTTCGAAACGGCTTGGGCGTGGTCTACGAGGCAAAGTACGGCGCCGAATTCGGCGACAACGAGTCTTGGTACAGGACGCTACAGGACAAGGCCAAGCGGAAGAAAAGAGGCCTCTGGTCGCTCGGCCGCAAGCTCGTGACACCCGGCGAGTATAAGAGGGCGTCGTAGTCTGTGTTTTTTGCATTTTCACCATACTTCAACCAAGCAACGAGCTCACCTCCGCACTCAATGCATCGGCGCTCGCCCTCGTGCCGGCCTCCGCATAGACTCTCACTGCATCTTCAGTTCCCGAGGCCCTCACAAACGACCGGCCATGTGTATACTTCGCAACAATCGCATCGATCTTCTCTTGCATGCCCTCGGGCTTCACCAACGTCCTCTCTGCGTTTGTCGTCTGGAAAATCGTTCGGTCGGGGACGACAACCTTCACCAACTTGTTGGGAAGGTCCGTGTACTCGTTGTCCCACGCGCTGGGCGTCATCACCAAGTAGCTCACCACCGCCAAAACGCACAACAAGTCCGAGATCGCGTCTCCCACCGTCTGGTTGATGAGCTTGGTGAACTGCCGCAAAACGTCAATCGCCTCTTCCTCGGTCGCCGTGCGTGCCTCGTAGCTGAAGATCTTCTTCTCCGCCTCGGGCGAGAAAGTCACCGTTCCGTGCCCATTTGCCTCGAAATACACGCCAACATCGTATTTCTGCGCCTCGTGGTGCAAGTGCTTGACTCCTGTCGGCGTGCACTTCACAGGGATCTTCAACACGTCCTTCACGTACTTCGTGGACGAGCCGTTGGCGTACGCGGTTTGCACCACGGCGATGTTGAGCTTCAATCTGGCAGAGTCGAGCTTGGAGAGGAGCCTCTGCAAGAACAACGCGAGCAACGTGGCGATCTTGTCGCCGTCCAACAACCGAAACCCGCCGTTGCTGTCTTGGTAGTAGTGGATCAATCTGTCGGCGTCTCCGTCGAAAGACGCGTACAAAGTACCAGGCTGCGCGTCCACGTTCTTTGGAAGCCGCTGGTTCGTCTTCACGTAGTCGGCACCACAATCTGAGTTGAGCAAATCTGCCTTTAGATACTCCGAGTTGACAAAACTGAACAGGAGCTCGTCCTCCAAATACTCCTCGAAGAGCTGTCTGACCTTTGGCGCGCCGATCCCGTTGGCGGAGTCTACAGTGATACTCATCTTGTCTCCATCGCCGTACTTGAGGATCGCTTTGAATGCCGAAGCCATTTTCTCGTAGTATCCCTTCTCCAGGCTCTCTCCGTAGCTGGGATCATTCAAAGTACGCGTGATGTAGTGCAATTGTGGGGTGGTCATCAACCCCTGGTCTGTTCTCTCCGTTGCCGGAAGCGAGTCGATCCCGTCGAGCGTCGCCTTTGCCAATCTCGGCGACGACTCTCTGGAGTCACGCGCAACGACAACCTGAGCCATAGTTTCAAGGTTTATGCCAAGATCCTGGGCCAACTGCTCGATCTCATGTGCCAATTTTGCAGGCGCAGTGTTGGCCAAAGCAGTGGCGTACTTTTCCCATGAGGGCTCCAACATGCTGCCCATCGGGTCAACCACCTTCACACCATTGTCCTGTGGCGGGTTATGGGACGCAGTGATCATAACGCCGATGGTTTTTCCGCCCAAGTACTTCGACCTCAACGCGGCCACAATGCCCACGGTGTAGTTCACGTAGTCTAGCAATTCGGCCTTCATTCTGAAACCGGCGGTACCGTAGGTGTACGTCACGTTGTCTGGCTTTCGACGGCCGCCAACTTGCTTTGAAATTTGCTCCTCTAGCGTCATTCTGTGAAGTTTAGTGCTTTGTCGTTGCGTCTACCTGGACGTGTAGCCTCGCTTTGTTTACCACATGTCCTGTATGTAACCCGGTTCTATCAATGGCCTAGTGCCATAATGGGTCTTCTCTTCGCTTAAGCACAATCAACTCAATGAAAAAAAGGGGTACATTCAACAGCAGTGTCTCGCTGACCGCTGCCGGCGCGGGTGACAAGCCGAAGCCTCATCCACAGAAGCAAGACCGCTTTTTCGGCGAGTTGGTTGAGACCGGAAGGCCCAACTGGAAAATAGCACCCAAAGAAGTCAAGTCCAGGTACAGAGGCATCTACATGATTCTCTTCTCGATCCCATTCATCCTAATACCTGGCTGGGAAATCTATAAGCGTGTGTCCGGAAAGTCGACAAAGAAAGTGCAGCAGGGCGAGATCACCGACGATATGTCGTTCCGCAAGTTTGGGGAGGTTGAGAAGTGGAAGACAGAAAAGGACAGCGTCATGTACAAGCTTTTCGGTAAGGACTTCTACCTTGACGGCTTCACCTCGAAGACCATGGAACCTGCTGAGGAAGACAAGGGCCAGCGCAGGTAATGGGGAGCCGCCTGTTGCATGTATTTCATTAAACTATGACACGTACCACATCCCATGCGCCCTTCTGGTTGCACTTCATGCGTTACCGCCAGAGCCTCTTAGGCAACACGAGGGGCGGCGTGAGATGCTCGTCATCAAATCTAGATCCTATGGACGACCCTGGTCTGTCAGGAGACGTCGATCTCCAGTTGCTGGGCGATAGCGTGTCGATACTTTGCCCACTCGAGTACGCGAGATTAGGCGTATTGATGCCGTTGAGAGAGAGTTGCTTGGCATGCACTTTGATGTTTGGATTGCGTGATCTCGTATTGGTGATGTTGCCAAGCACGGGCGTCACAGGAGAAACGCGGCTCGACCTAGCTTTAGGCACGTGGCGCAAAAGGAAATCTGGGGGACTCATCAACCGCTCGCATTCTATAGTTGTGTCCTCCTCGAGTGGCGGTAGTCCAAAGCTGGTATGTCTTTGCACGGGAGTGGACATTTGTGGGCGACGCTCCGGCGAGCAGAACACAGGATTGTCGGGCGATATGCTGGGTATGCGGGATGGGCCGGCGTCCTCGCGGTTCAACTTCTTTAACACAGGCAATTTTAGCCTTCTATAGTGAGGAACCAACCTCGGAATTCTCGAGGGAAACTGTTCCATTTTCATGTTCTTCATAAATGTAGGTACACTCCTACTAACCTTCAGGTTGTCAACATGGGAATTCTCTTGGCCCGTGGAGAGGAGCGGAATCTCCTTCATTTTCGGAGTCGTTCCGGAAGTCATGGAGCCGACGCTTTTTGTAGGGCTTTGAGCTGGGAACGTAAGTGGGGTTTCAAAGACAGCACTCTTGGAGGCTGCGATGTTCATGGGAGGTTTATCTTTCTCGTCACTGCAAAGGTTCATAAGCACATTTTGCACGTTTCTTCGAGGGGCGATATCCCCTTCAGTGCTTAAATCGACAATGCGGTCTGATTTCTTTATGCTGACAGGCACAACAGGTGACTCGTCTATGTCCAAGCACAAATCTAAGCCTCTTACTTTCAGCTCACTCTTCGACTCCATTTTGAGAGACCTTCGGACCAGATCCGCCAGCGGAGTGATCACTCGGTCCAAAGTCAACGTTTTGAGCTTTCTGTCGATATCCAGGTACTCATCATGCTGCTCACTGAAATCGACTGGACTTCTTTGCTGCGACTCTAAAATGTCGTTAAGAAGTGACCAAGTCGGGAGAAGATCGGCATTGAAGATGTGCAAGAGGTTCTTGTGATTTGCGAAGTTTTCCTTGAACACGGTGTGGAATAGACTTATCACCTTGGAGCAACGTTTGTAGTCGGAGCCGATTGCGCCATGTTGAAATACCTTAGCATCCTGTTTTGCGCTCTTGATCATCTCGCGTATCGTGGCGAATATCTCATCTATGAGAAACTGAAAAATCTGGCTCAATCGGCCATCAATTGTGGTTCCTTTCATGTCGCAGAAATGGGATAGTAAGCGGTCCCAGTCCAGCTTCAACTGCGTTATGCTCTTCGTTAGTGCATCACTCTTCTCGGGGAAAAGATGTTTCAAGGATGTTTGAAAGTCTGCGATTGTATGCTCGAGCATCTCGATGGAGAACCGTATGGGCTCTAACCGGTCCTCCAAAGACTTAATCTTGTCTAGCGTGATTTCTTCGTGCGACGAGAAAACTGGAAGGGCGTGAGCTCCCGAAGTGTTACTGAGCTTTAGTAGCCCCTGCGGAGATATCTTCTCCAAAATCTTGTCAACAGTGACGTCAACCGGTAGAGAAAACCTGATCAGGGATTCATTGATGGCTGACAAGCAAGCATTACACTCGAAAAGTTCTTTCTTCAAATGCCCGATAACATTGACCTGGAGCTCCTTGAGTCGCCCCGTGATGTCGCATTTCCGCTTTAAGTTGAGTACATGCTGCATGGCATCGACCGCCTCGATTGTTGCGTCGTGCAAATGAGGAATGTATTTGTCGGCAAGCGCATTGTCTACGCTATGCGAGACTGACCGTAGAAAAGTGTCGATCTTTTGTAGCCTGGCAATCAAATGAGCCGGGAAGTGTCTGGCGCTGTAGTAGGAGTCGGCGCTGTCGCCAAAAGTATCTCGCACAACACTGGAGAGCTTGACCAAGTGCAGCGAAACGTCGGCCATAATTTTGCCAAGCTTCACGTAATCATATTTGGAAAGGTTTTGATCCGGACTTAGGCAATTGGCTTCTATTACCTCCTCAACATCGGTTTGTTGAACGATTTCGGCCAACCTCTCGGAGGCGGAAGTGTTCATTTGTGAATGGAATGGAGGTCAATTTGAGAATAAGCAAAGCAAGTGCGCGAGAGGCAGGGGAAATGGAGAAATTGTGTTTCAGTGCCACCAAGCAGAAGAACGCTGTGCCTGAGTTTCATGCGGTGCCGCGCTTACAAATTGTAAAACGCAGCGTGGGGAATCACGGGTATTTATATGTGGATCAGGCTCGTGCTCGCTCTGTTTACGCTTTGCATCAGTCGCACTGTTTCTGCAGTATTTTGAGATGGTTTGCGCGAACATGTCATGGATTTGTTTCATCGCCGCCCTGCACTTTTCCTGTACATTTCAATGGGTGCAAAAAGACTGCCCACTGAGCGACAACACGCAACCACTTGTACCCGGAACAACACACACACGCCATTGTGCCAATAAAACTAACCATGCTGACCAAGAACAAGTACCGCGAATGTGCTATTGACAATACTAGATTGGCGTGGCCAAAGCTACGCGACATCTCCGATTTCGTAGAGCACGGCCCAGATTCACAAAGCCCGCTCTCTTTCCTCACGACCTCTGCGCTCAGGAACGGCATTCGTTCTCGAGCACAGCAGCCCAGCCTGTGGAACAACAACTTGCCTTTGCCTCTTCCTCCTTTCGTCAGCGCCTCACTGTATGGCTCCACCTTGAGTACGACAGCAAAGCGTGACGATCGTGACATAGGAGAGAATCAGCTGCTCCATTTTCGAGGCACGGGATTTTCGCTCTTCAATGACAATGCGCCGCAACGTGGTATAGCAGAGATACCAAGACCTGCTCTGGAAAAAGCTCCAAGCAAAAGATTTTATTGTTCTCTGGGTAGAATGCCTCTTCCCTCTGAAGCGCAGGTTGAAATGAGAAGGCAGATCCGTTTCAGGGTGACTAATCATGTACTCAAACGTTACAAAGGACCAAATCGCATAAAGAGAAATCCCCTTGAAGGCTATTTTGAAATATTCTTTTATGTCCCTCCACCTCATGTCTCTCGAATTGAGGTGTTTGGAACCCTCGTTATTCTAAGTGCGTTCTCTCTTGCGTGTCTCCAGACGATATACAGCTTTGCCACAAAGAAACAAAACCAGCAACAAAGCACAGAGTCTTGCTCGGGACAAAAGGGATTTTTTGAAACGCTAGGCCGTTTCTCGAAGGACGATAGTATGAGAGATACAACAGGTCAAACTCTTTTGTTTGGACCGAAGAACGCCAATTCAAACAGCAAAACCGCAGACAGGGAACTCGGAAACGAAAGCACTCTTTCGAGCTTGCAGGATTTTAATAGCTTTTTTTCTGACGAGTCTCTCACGGTTTCCAAGCCTGCTGTTGCCGTTTCTCAGGACCGTAACAGTGCAAGTGGAAGGAGTTTAGACCAGGAGATGCAGAAAGAAGGCAGTTTGGAAGTCCCGACTCTTGACTCCCTCACCACAGATGAGCTTTACAAAATGATCAAAGAGAGATTTGAAGAACGGGGCTCCACTAATGGTCCTCGGGAAGAAGTTGATTTAACCTCAAGTCTGGAAGTATATCAACCAGAATGTTGCGAAACTCAACGAATGGATACCTCTGTGATCGAAACTCTATATCGTGATTCCAGTTCTTCTACGCTGTCGGCAAACACTTCCACAGAACAGTGCGCAGAAAACAGTGTTAGAGACTTGTCGGATATAATTGAAGTATTGCGGAAACGGCGTAATTGTCCTGTTGATATGACTTTACGAAATAGACTCACTATTGAGACAATTGGCAATGGGATGAAAACAGGCCAGTTTTACACATACTCGTGCAAGCGAGATGACAGCAAACGCTTTCGGCCCATTTTGAGTACGCTCCGGTATCTCTCCAAATACTCAGCGGATGTTTATTCAAGCAAGTCTTACTTGGGGCAGCGGCTAGGGCGCCGGTGTAGTTCGATTTTAGCCCAGGAAAAACTATGTGATAGCCTGGGCACCGCTATATCCAATAGTGAAACGAACAACAGTCAGAAGCAAAGGCAGAGACGAAGATATGAAGAGAGAATTGAGCAGTTGAAGAAGACAAGCCGTTTGGGGATCGAACGTAAAGTTGATTACTTTACTGAGAATGGTATTTCTTATGCCAAGCCACTCTCCAGACTCTTTGAGACAAAAATGCAGTTGCACTTTATGAATTTAGACAACCTGAAACTGAGGAAGGAACACTTTGCCGAACACCCACCAGTTTCTCCGGCCTCTTCCGAGTATGAGCTGCTTAGCCATTCATCGGAGGGCGTGGGAGAGGGTGATGCTTTACAAAGTGACATTTACTGCTCTCCTCTCATTAACTCCGCCATTAGTCCTCTCTTGAATCATTCTTCTGACACTGTTTTTGATAGTGAGAGTTCAGACAATGGATTGCCTCAAGAGACATGGGACTGGCTACTTCATAACATAGAATTCCGTGACGATATAGAACCTTCAAAAGCAGAGGGCAATGAGAACGTGGCCAGCAGTGATCGTCACATCGGTCCATTTCGTTCAACCACTGCTCTGGAGGCTATTGATGCTCATTTTACTACCCCAGCCTGCTTTAGTGAGAAAGGGTTTGAGTGTGAGTTTCCGGAATTTGATAGCGACTCCTCCCATTCCTTGGCTGTCTCTTTAGAAAGGGACGTAGTTCTCGGTTTGTCCCGTACGCACATTATCCCCTCCTCACGGGAGAGCAAGATCCCCCTGACGATGAAATCCATGTCAAGTTCACGTTTGGCTATGAAGAAACGCAGTGAGAATGAGAAACTTGACTTAAATGGGATCGGAATTGAGTTGGATAGTCTTTCAGATAGCACGGAAAACGAGTTCTTAGAACTACAGCAAATTGAGTCCCCTTGTCTTGGATGCGGCAAGAGCAGGAGAATGGAGGTACAATTCGAGCACTCAGACAAACTACAAACAAATAGAATGATCCTCAGACATGCCCGGACAGCCAAGAGGCTGCCGTCACCGCAAATTGAACATAAGACTACGATTACAAGACATACAACTCACACAAAGTCAATACTTGTGACAGATGGTGCGGTAAGAAAGAAAACAGGAAAGAAAAAGAAAGTGTCTTTCAAATTGCCGGTTAATATGCTGGCCGTGTCTACGGAGAGTAGACAGGAAAGTGCTGAGAGGAGACGTACTGATTATGTCTCCGCGGAAGGTCAGCAGAAGAATGTTATTCGCAATCAATTTGGTCATAAACTGAAAAGAGGCTCTGATGATAGTTCTGCTAGACGGTCTTCGGGCAAGACAAGTAGTATCAGCTCTTCCAAAGATGAACAAAATAATTGTGTGACAGTATTGCTGTACACGCCGGAAATGACGTTCAAACCCAATGACAATTATCTGAGTCTATCCTTGGATCGCGATCAACCATTCAACATATTTACCATAGGTCAGGGTGGCCAAAGCAAAAGGTTAGCGTTTTTCAAAACTACTCACGGCGATATCATTGCGAAAGAACCAACGTACAATGATGACAGTAAAAACGAGTTTTAGGGTGGCTTAGGGGGCAAAATTAAAGTGTTTCCGAAACCCAGAAGGATCATCGCCTATTCAGGTTCTAATTATGGCGCGTCAAATCTCTGCTAGTCTCTCTTGCAACCTGTCTTCTATGTAGCTTATCATATCTGCTAGCGAGGGTGCTTGCGAAGAAATAATAGACATCAACTGGTGCGCTTCACAATTGTCCTTGTTGGACTGGTAAACACTGTGTTTAAGCCTTTCAACTCTCGCTCTAAATTTCGAGTCTGTGAAGCCGTTCGCCATTATCAGATAATGCCACGCAAGTGGTTGAATGTACCTTTCCATCAAATGGGAGCTGTATCCATATTTCTTTTCCATTTGCTTTATCATCTCCCGAATAGTTTTTGCGTGATTGGTGTGGTTTGAAACCAACGCACAAAACTGGTAAAGTTCATATATGTTCTCTTCAGCCTCTTGTCTCTTTTTGTGGAGAGCATTAAAATGCAGAGGAAGCCTTTGGTAGTTGGAGACAGCACGATTAAACATAAGTTCAAATTTTTCTATCCACGCGACGTTGGATGTCAATCCTTTAAAATCAACCACGTCTTCAAAGTATCCCAATTGCCCATATACCCATTCGAACTGAAGTTTGCATTCTTGAGCAGCTACCAAGAATTCAAGGGTAGATTGTTGCTTCTTGATTATTTCGCTGCCGTCTTTTCTCAATGCAAAAAGTACATCCTCGTAGTTGATCAGGAAATCATCAATCTCTGACTCTAACTTTCTATAGCTTTGCTTGAAGCCTTCGGTTGCAGTTGCACGAAACCCTAATTTCTTCGTACTCCATTCCGGCGCTTCCAGTGTTCTGGGCATAGCCTTATGGATGACATCCACGTCCCTCTGCGTAACAACAATGAATCCTTTTCTTTGCTTCGGAGATTCGTACATTTCGTCATAACTTGGTTTTGGGTCCGGCTTCCCAATAAATTGCCATAAAGAGAACTGCGAATCACTTTTAGCCATCACCTCTTCTAATGGAGTACAATCTTCGCGAGTCCCAAACCTGCTCGACACTGTCTTAGTGACGAGATAAGGATTGACACTGGAAGGTACTCCAATTCTCCGATCTACCATGTCTTCATAAGTCATGGACTTCAGCCAGAAACTCAGTCCACAAGTCTCATTCTGAACTTCATGGGTATCGACGTACTCGTAGTTTCTGGTGTCGTTTTTATCCCTCTGGGAATGTTTTTTTCTTCTTCTTTCTTTTGTTCCTTTCAAACCATGAAATATCCAAGTTGCCAGTTTTGCGGTTTCCTTCGATTTGGGAGAATGATTTTCCCTGGTCTTTCGTGGAGTTTTACCATCATGAATCTTTGCTAACGGCTTAGATCGCTTGTTTGGCGTGCTTCTCAACATCGTAAAATAGTCAAAAAACGTTTGAGACATAGTATGAGTAGCACATAATGCATCTTGTACCTCGATACTCATAGCAGACTTTCTCCTTACTGTTGTGACGGTGCTTCAAGCACAAAAGAGTGGAGACACAAATGCGGCTGCGAAAAATGTTGCTGTACGACGATCATTGATGAGGCCCACGCGATAAAAATCAACTTACGGACGACTTAAAAAATAACCGTCGTCTCTTTTTTTGGTAATAATTTAAGTAATTGACATGGCTTTATGGAGTATATAGGACAATAGCGCGTCATCATATTCTTCCGTTCTCTATAGGCCGCCAGGGGGGAGTTCATCTATAAACTAATTACTCAAGCTTTCGTCCAGGTCAAATGGCTCCTCATTAGAATAATAGACTCCGGAAATGTCCACTACCAATGCCCGTTCGCTTGATTTGTCAGAGCCACTTGATACAGAAATCCTCTCCCCAAAGTCAAAATTCTCCATTTCCAACAGAACATCGTCTAGTTCCTGAATGAGGCTGGATATGGACAACGCCGACTTGAATAAAGCATCGCACATTTTTTCTAAATCAGAGAGTTCACTGAAAAGTGAAATCCTCAAAAGTTTTTTTTGGCGCAAGCTTACTCTTTCATAAACCTGGTGCAAAGAAGGTTCGTACTGTGCCCACGTTTCTAGAGTCAGGCATATCGTGTTGCCACGTTTAACAACCAGTCGAAATGAACGCAAGTCTTCCATTAGAACTGATAATGTTTCCAAGACATGATTGACATTTTGCTTAAATTCCTCATCCATGAAGATTGAGATGTCAGAGATCTGCTCTGTTTTCAAATCTTCGATACTTTCTGCTGTTGACTTTAATAATCGAACAAATGAGGGAGCCTTGAGGCACACCGTATCTATCATGGAGAAGTGATATTTTATGGCACTTCTTAGCTCTGTCTTCTTTGAGCTTTTCCCTTGCAAGCAATCCAAGGTATCAGGAAATTCTTCCTTCAAAAACGCAGCAGCTGCGTTCACGGTGAGAGCAAAGAAATGAACGCTAACAAACCGCAGCTTTTCGGGTATAAGATTCGAACTCCCCATCGTCAGCTGCTCGTAACTTGAAGGCAGAAAGTGTTTGCTTTCGTTTTCTTTTCTTTCAGTGTTGTTGTCCGGGAGTGCCACCCTTCCAAAAAGCTCGTTGTAAACTTTGAAAGCCCCGCAGTCAGCCCGTACAAAACTGTGTGCACGAGGGAACACGAAAACGTTAAAATCAGCCAACGTGAAGCAGGGACCTGACTCTGGGTGTGCTGCTTCGCAGACCTCACCGCATCTAGACCAAAGATATATCTCCATGGACTCCTTTTCTTCCATGACCGGCGTATCTAGGGTTTTCACCTCGGTTGGAACTTTGTGCCTGTGCTTGAGCAGGTGCCAGTTGGAGAAGACCGCCCGGATATTTAACTCGCCTGGGGTCAGGTAGGAATTCATAATATCTGAAATCTTTTCTTCGTTTTGCTGACCTGAAGGACTACTAAAGGGATATAGACGTGAAATGGCCCGAACGACAAAAAGACAAGCTGACACACTCCGAAAAGTAGATAACACAGATCACTTCAAGGCTCCGAAAAAACTTAGAAGCTAAATTAGCACCCAGCACAATAAAAGAAATTAGAAATGACCGTTTTCCAATGCTGACAAAACTCGTTAGTGCGGATTTTGTGTATCTCTTGGTCAATCCTTTTTGCACCCACTCGTGGTGTACGGATGGAGTCTCAAGAAAACATTTCGATCCGAGATGAGATGAGGCTAGCTGCAAGCCTTTCTCCGCAAAACAAGTCACGTAAGATGGCAAAGGCACCCAGAAAAAAGTTTTCGACAGATTCTAACCCCACGGGGCCCACTGTCTCTGCAGAGAAGCACATGAATTCTGTGTTCAAGTTTAACACCAACCTTGGCCAACATATTCTAAAGAACCCGTTGGTTGCACAAGGAATCGTTGACAAAGCTCAAATAAAGCCCAGCGACGTGGTTCTTGAGGTTGGACCTGGTACTGGTAACCTCACGGTGAAGATCTTGGAACAGGCCAGGAAGGTTATCGCTGTTGAAATGGACCCTAGAATGGCCGCAGAACTCACGAAGAGAGTACACGGCACCCCACAACAGAAAAAACTAGAGATTCTCCTAGGCGACTTTATCAAGACGGATCTTCCGTACTTTGACGTGTGCATTTCTAATACACCGTACCAGATCTCCTCTCCGTTGGTTTTCAAGTTACTCAATCAGCCAAATCCACCAAGAGTTTCCATCCTTATGTTTCAAAGGGAATTTGCGTTGCGTCTATTGGCCCGCCCCGGCGATTCGCTCTATTGCAGATTGTCTGCCAATGTGCAGATGTGGGCAAATGTCACTCACATCATGAAAGTCGGCAAGAATAACTTTCGTCCACCCCCGCAAGTTGAGTCTTCTGTGGTGAGAATTGAGATTAAGCAGCCACGGCCACAGATTGACTTTGAGGAGTGGGATGGCTTGCTCCGAATTTGTTTCGTGAGAAAGAACAAAACCATAGCTGCTGGTTTTAAGTCGTCGAATGTCTTGGGGATTCTCGCCAAGAACTACACCGCACTCTTAGCGACACGAAATCCAGATTCAATGCAAATGGATGCGAAGACTGATGTTACGGCGGTAGTGAAACAGAAAATCGAGTCGGTGCTCACAGAAACCGGGTATTCCGACCAGAGGGCAGCGAAGATGGACCAGACAGATTTCTTGAAACTCCTATACGCCTTCCACCAGGTAGGAATACACTTTGCATAACTTTAGTCATTCATTGTCTCTAGGACAAACTACATCAGCATTCATAGAAATGTACCAGCAGCGCTTTGTATAGTTGCGTCTGTGTCTAACGTCTCTTGGAGCTGGTAGTAGGGTCTTTTTCTATGACGTCGCCCACTCCACCCAATTCTTCTAGCTGGTCCTCGGCGATTCTGACCTGCTCTCTTCTCTCCCAAAACCTGTCCTCGCAGAGGTCAAACGCAGCTTTTTTCAAGTACTTGCCTCTAGCATCCCTGTTGCTCGAGATGGACCATTCCAAAAACTGAGCTCCGGTACGAATGTAGAACGATCTCAAAGTCTCGAAAGGTTTTGGATGTGGGAGCCATGGTCTAGGGTCAGGAATTGCGTCTTGCTCTTCTTCTTCATCCTCGCTATCTTCCGCCTCCGGCTCGTCTTCCTCATCGTCCTCGTCCTTGCCGTCCTCCTCTTCGTCGTCTTCGTCATCGTCATCCTCGTCATCCTCGTCGTCAGAGTTAACAACTTCTTTCTCCAAGGCAGACAAGTCCTCCCAAATGACTTTCACGCCATCGACTTTGTTCAAATCGATAGCGTAAAATGAATCCAACGTGAATTCTTGCTCCTCGCGCTCAAAAACGCCTCCAAAAATGTATAGAGTGTCTTCAACGACACAAGTGGTAGCGTTGAATCTTGGATGGGGCAATTGGTTCATTGTGGGAAATTCGATTTTTTCGTTTTCCATCTCCTCTCGCTCCTCCTGCTGCCTCAACTTTTCGAGCTGAGAGATATCCTCCGCGTCGTCGTCGTCGTCATCGTTCAATTTGGCCCTGGCCAATATGTTATTGAGGATTTCCTCCAATTCCTCGTCCCGGCTCTTCTCTTTGACCTGCTCTTGGTTTTTCTTTTTCCGGGGCCTAAGACTCACATTATACCATCTGTTGGTATCGACCTGGTACGAGAGCAAAGTGTTGTAGAACTGTGAGCTGAGGTTATCCTCGCTCTCGTCGAAGTCGTACACCCCTCCGAACAAAATACCCCTGTTTTTGTGCGCTACCATCGAGCAGCCAACTCTAGGCGACGGCGTAAAGCCTTGCTTTCTTCTTCTTTCCACGCGAATGGCCTTCGGATCACTCTTCATCTTTACCAACCAAGAATCTGTGAGCACCTTGCCCTTCTGTACGCCTTTCTTGGCTTTCACTTTACAGTAGCCTCCGAATAGTACCGCACCCTCTGGGTGAGGGATCAACGAATGTCCGGATCTCGCGTCAGGAATTGTTAGCGTTGGAGGGAACTCGACCTGCGTCCATTTGTACGTGGTGATATCGAAGAGCCACACGTCTTGCAAGTACGTGGTCAGTGTGCCCAAGTCTCTAAATCCTCCATGCATAATGATGTAGTTCTTCCAAACACACATTCTGTGACCCGAGCGCGGTGACGGACCTCTTTTCTGCTCGATCTTGTCCCACTCGTTTGTCTCGGCATCCAACACCCAGGTATCGCCGTAGTGGTAAAACGTAGACTGCTTGGGAGACGAGAACTCGCCCCCAAACAACAATATAATTCCCGATGGATGCGCACACATGGCGTGGGATGAACGTGGGAGCGGGGCGTTCTTGGACGAGATCTTGCGCCAGGTATTGTTCTCTACCGTGTACGTGTACAACTCGTTGTAGAATTTGGAGTGAGAGCCGTCGGAATACTCACCGCCAAAGAGGATGAGCTCCCGCTTGCCTTGGAGGGGCGACGCCACCATTGTGGGGTTGAGTCTTTTCGATGGGTGGGCACTCACCTCGACTTTAATGGCATTGTATTCCTCTTGTTCTTTGGCGTACTGCTCTAAAATGGCATCAATGTCCTGATCGTCGTCATCGTCTCCGGCTTTTTTCGCCAATTTCTTCTGCTTCAGCTCGGACTTGGCCTCGTTTTTCTTCTGCTTCTCGGCAGCCCGGGCTTTCTTGGCCTCCCTGGATTTGTCTTTTTTGGCCATGAATGCTGGTTCTGTGGAGATTTCCAACTCATCGCGACTTCTACTACGCTCGGCAGGACCACTATAAGCGAGAGAAGAGAGAGAACTAGAACCAGAACGCAGTACAAAACACAAAATAAAAGCCACAACAAGGTCAAAAAGAGAATACATATTATGGCGATCAGTGCACTAGATTTCTTAAGGAGCGATCTTTAAAGCTTTTATATTGTGTAGCGTACACTCGGCCGCGTGCGCCTGGAAGTTGGCTATATTATGTGATGCATGTCCCTTACCCTAGACCGAAATAGTCTTCCAAATGTTCAACCCGTCGCCTCCTGTAGACACCAAGCAGCCGGGGATCTGCCTGTGCCATCTGACGTCCTTGACCTCTCTCTGCCAGTGCACGAACAACAACTGTGGTGGGATGTCGCTCAACTCCTGTGTCTCTTTCCTCTGCTGTGCGATTTCTTCGTCGTCGGCCTCCACGGCCAAGTCCCACAACGTCACGGTGTTATCCTCCGAGGAAACTGCGATGATAGACTCGTCTAATGGGTTGAATGAAACGGAGGTGATTGGCGCCTTATGGAAGTCGTAGTGAGCAACTGGGGCAGGCGTGTCTTTACCTCCAAAAGAACGCAAGTCCCACACTCCCCATGACCCGTCGTCATGGCCCGACGCCAACAAGTGGTTGATTTTGTTGCTCCAAGAGATGACGTTCACGTCAGACTTCGACGCAACGACGGAGATGGCAGGCTTGTGTTTCTTAGATCTCGTGTCCCAGATCCGCACGTAGCCATCGCAGCCGGCAGTCGCAAACACGGTTGTCTCGCCTGTAGACCACTGGATGTCCTCGATCGAGTCCTGTGACGCGAAAAATGGCGTCTTGTCCGTAATCCAGTTCGAGGTAGTACGCGCGGTGAGATGGATTCTCCCCAGGCAGTCGCCAGTCAACAAGGACCCCGTGTTTAACAAAGGAGACCAGTCCAAGCCGTAGCCCTCCACGTTTCCGTGCACACGCACAGTGTGGCAAGGTCTTTTCGCTTGCTTAGGGATGACGTAGCCTGGCGAATCAAACGCCTTGAACTGCGGCGCTAGGTCGAAGATCTGCACCTCGCCGTTCTCTTGCAGAAGCGCTGTGAGATACTCTCCGGTTTCGCTGGCGTGCGGAGACACTCTCACTCTGTTGGTGGTGGACTTGAGAGGTATAGTTTCCGACATCATCACGGGATCAACCGCGTCGCCGTCGTCGTCCTCTTCCTCGTCTTCCTCGTCTTCTTCATCCTTGACCAATGTCTTCGACAACGACGAGAGCTTCATGGTGATCAACTCGTTGTCCTTCGCCTTAGATGCTTGTGTTGCCGTAGCCACGTACACCGTAGCGGGGAAATTTCTTCTCTCGTTGCCCAAGCTGTCGGGCAAGATATCAAGCGTCAAACACGGCCACGGCATCTTCACATTGTGGAGCATCTCGTACACCGTAGGGTCTGCCTCCAACACGTCGTCGGGGCCCAAAGGCTTGGATCTGTGGGGCAAGTAGAGGTCGGACTCCGGCTGCTGTTCGTTTTCCTCCTCGAGCCGCTGAATTTTGCTCATCTGTGCCTCTGCACTGTCGGCTTCTTCCATATCTTTTTCGTCTTCTCCCGCCGAGTCTAGCTCGATAATTTCCTCGTCCGATTCGAAGTCATCGCCATACGGGTCCTCGAACTCACCCATATCGATATCCTTTTCATCGTCCACGTGCGATTTCAGGGTCGGAGCCGAGCCTGCGTCCACCTTGGCGACTGCCCGCGAGTACTCGTTGTCATCGTCGGCCAGTCTTTTACTCATTATGCTAACTGGGGCACCCTGTTCGATTCGATGCTGAGATGAGGTGATGAGCGCTGGGGAAATTTTCAGCACTTCGGTCACGTGACTGCACACCCGCCAGCACGGCGGCCTACGTGTTTCAGGGGTGGATTACGTGTATGTCACTATTGGAGGTTGTAGAGCGTCTGTGATTGAGCCTGTTTTAGGGCAGCTCCCGGAAGTATATAGTCGTGTACTTTGTGATGGCCGTGGCCGTCTCCATCTGGCGTGCTCCTTACCTCACAGCTCAGGTTGCATAGCAGAAATCCCATAAAACAAATCAGTCTTTAAACCGGGTAACCTCTCAGAGGCGATTGGTACTTGAAAAGGCATCTCAGTGATTTCAAACGTATACTCTCTGCCATAGCTCTCTGAAGACCAGAGCTTGGCTTTCGTGGAGGCACGGGTGTTTGCATGCACAGTTGCAGCTCTTGCATCCATAGGCTCAGGCTAGAGCCAACCCAGGTTAATGGAAAGGAAAGCTTTTCTTGACCAGCAGCCGCCTCCAGGGTATGTTGCTGGTGTTGGACGTGGAGCTACGGGCTTCACCACCAGTGCTGATTCTGGACCCGTGAAGTTCGAATCGCAATTCGGGACGGAAGTCGAAACCGACTTCAACGAGAATGATGAAGGCATCTTGGGCCAAACAAAGTCCGCCACGGCCGAGGACGATGAGGCCGATCGTATTTACGAGGAGATAGATCTTCGAATGCAGCGCCGCCGCCGCGCCAGAGGCACTACGCCGGATGCAGACGGCTCCTCAGTGGTCAACCTCGCAGGCACCAGCAGCTTAGAGCGAGAGTTCTCTTCGTATAAAAACGACCTCGCGTTGGTCAGCCACCAGGAGTGGGAAAGTTTGCCAGAGGTAGGCGACATGACGCGAAGAAACAAGAGACAGCGGTTGCTAGACCAGCAGCTGCAGAGAACTTACGCCGCCCCAGATGTGTTGATTGCCAGCACTGGAAGTAGCATACGCGATCGTACACTGGGCCCTGGCGGTGCCGGCCAGCCGCTAGATAGCCTGGTAAAATTGGCAGAAATCGAGTCGTGGGCGGAAAAGAAATCCATGGTCGGAGACTTGGAGAAAGGCAGATTGATCTTGGCATCGCTTAGGAAGACACAGCCTCACAAGGCAGATCTGTGGATCTCCTCCGCGCGGCTCGAGGAACTGGCGAGCGACTTTGCCCAGGCAAAGCTGCTCATATCCAAGGGCTGCACGCTCGTGCCGCACAGCGATGAACTATGGCTAGAAAACATCCGCCTACATCGCAGCGAGGGCACAAAGGAGTGCAAGGCGATCATGAGCGAGGCTCTCCGGCTCAACACCGAGTCGGAAAGACTCTGGCTTGCAGCGCTCGACTTGGAAAACGCCGCCGACATCGTTTCCCGCAGGAAAGTATTGATGAGGGCTTTGCAGTACCTCCCGTCAAAGGCCAATTTGTGGAGGGCGTTGATCGGATTGGAATCTGAGGATTCTGACAAACTCCGTTTTCTTACTCGTGCGACCGAGCTTTGCCCTACCGAGTGGGGCTTCTGGCTCAACTTAGTGGATATATCTTCCTACAACGACGCCAAGGCTGTTCTCAACAGAGCTCGCAAACAAAACCCCACGGAGTACAGAGTTTGGGTCACAGCTTTGAAGCTCGAGGAAAGAGAGCACGGAGATGTCTCTGTGGAAAAGCTAGCTTCCATGCTCACAAAAGGTGTTAAGGAGTTGGCGAAGCACTCCTCACACAAGACCACACTCGAGTGGCTCGATGAGAGTATCGCAGCACAAGAGGAAGGCTTTGACAAAACCTCACAGGCAATTGTCTACAGCATATTGAGAAACTTAGATAAGGACGCCGCAACGGACGAAATCACTGGCATGGCAGACACACTAAAGCCCAAGGCTCCACTTGTCGCAAGCTATATCCTTCAGTTCGTGTCGACTACTGAGCCACACAACATCGACAACTGGATCAAGCTTTTCTCCTTACTCAAGGTTAATCCCGACAGATTGTTTCAGCTGTACGAAAAATCGCTACAAAGTAACCCAGACAATGCTCTCCTTGCGTTGATGTTTGCTAAAGACGAGTGGATAATAGGCGACGATGCTAAGACGGCTAAGGTTATTCTCACAAACGCCCAGAAGAGGCTTCCCGGCAACGTCGATGTTTGGGCTGCTCGCCTCAAACTAGCTCTCAGAACTCTGAGCATTAAAGAAGCCTTTAGAATTTCTTCCGAGGCGACAGACGAAGAGTTAAAACACTCCCCTCGTGCCTGGTACAAGCATATCCATATACTTCGCTATTGTGTACGCACGGGGGTAGAATCAGTGGGCGTGGAAGAAGTTGAAAAAGCTTCAAAGATGGCTTTGGAGCTCTTCCCGGAAAATGAAAAGGTTTGCTTACAAAGAGCACAAGTGTTGGTTGACCAAAATAACACTAAGAGTGCTAGGGAGGTGCTCTCCACCGGCACGAGAGCTATTCCTGAATCAACTAATATCTGGCTTGCAATTGCAGATTTGGACATGAAAAACTCACAGGAAGCGAAGGCTCGTTCTCTACTTGATACTGCAGTTATGAAGCTACCCGACGAGCCTCTTCTTTGGGAAGCCAAGATCAAACTCGAACTTCAAGTCAAAGACTTAGTGATCGCTCGTCAGTTAATCAATAAAGCTTTGAAGAAGTTCCCGGACTCGCCCAAGATTTGGATTATGCTTCTAAAGAGTATCACCAAACTGTCGCACCGCAAAAATGCATTTCTCGACGCTCTTAAGAGCACCAACAACTCTTCTGAGATTCTCGCAGCGATTGGCGTGTTCTTCTGGCTAGACGGGAAGTTCTCAAAGGCAAAGGCGTGGTTCGATCGTGCTCTTGCTTCAGATAGAGCAAATGGAGATGTGTGGTGCTGGCTCTACTGCTTCCAAACGAGACACGGGAAGAAAGAGGATGTGGAGATTTTACTCAAAGACGTGTCCGAATCCTTTGATGATATCAACAGGGGCGATACGTGGGTTTCTGTCGTCAAATCACCTGAGAACCTTGTTATGGCCCCCGGCGAATGCATTAAATTAGTAAGTGATAAGTTATTATCAACATTAGTATAGATAGAGTACAGCTCGACATGAATGAGAGCAAGAAGTGAAAGGTATTCTCAGCTGAGATCCTCGTAGATCCTTAAGTTCAAAGCGCTCAAGAAACATGGTATTTGTGATTTCTCGTTGACCCATTGGTTTACCAACTCTTCACAAATGGTCTTGAATTTAAAGTCGCCGTTGGCCTTAAGAGATTTTGTCTGGACATCAATAACGAGGTAAGGAAGCGTCGAACTTGGGTCTTTCTGGGCCATATATCTGGAAGTAAGTTTTATCTTTGAGCAAAAGTCATTTGGATTCACGGGGTTTGCAATAAATTCTATTGAGTAGCCGAAGAATCTCGAGATTATTGCAATTATGTCACGACTCTTGTCTGCATAAACGGACTTGAGCCGGTTGATTTTCTTTGTAAGGTCGTCGACTTTATTCTGGAGTGTATCCTTGTCAATTTCCTGCCTCGCGAAAATGGACTTGGGAATTAAGTCCACCTCATGTGACTCCACATATTTCTTAATCAAGTCCTCGTTCTCCTTTCTCAACAAGTCAAGCGTTTCCTGCTTCACTAACTGATCATTGTGAAATGGGTTAGAGCGTAGCTCAAGCACTCGCGTTGTATTTCTTTTTCTAGCCTCCTGAGACAATTGCAACTTCTTGCGCAATGACTCAAGATCGCCTTGCAAGTTTTTAATTTCAGAAAGCAAACCTAAGTTCTCTTTGCGCAAGGCATTGAGCGTTATGATGCTGTTGTCATCTGTCTCGATCAAACGAGGTCTTTTGGTGGGTATGCTAGGAGGAAAGCTGGCTTTGCTGTGATCTTTCCTCAATTGCTCAATCTCCTGTTTGTAGTCATCCACCAACTTTTCCAAGCTGGACAAGTATTGGTTCATTGCGGTGTTATCCTGGGTTCCGTTGGAAGCAGGAGTGCTTGCAACGTACTTTTGCTTGGAGGTGATTTCATCCATATCCTTCAATGACTTTCTCAAAAACTCGATCTCTTTGATGTTGAGCGACTTCAGCTTGACGAGCTCTTCAATTTGTTTGTCTTTCGCACCATTCTGGGTTCTTAATGACTGAATTTCAGGCAAATATTCTCCCTGGATCTTCGAATGTGCTTCCAGCAAAGCTTGCTCAGTTTCGGACAACTTGGCCTGGGCTTGGTTCAACTTATCTAGCAAAACAAGATTTTTGTTTTGCAACTTCCTGAAGCTTTGGAGGAAGTCTTGTACAACTTCTTTGTCGGATGAGCCATTCGAAGTTTCAACGGTAGAGGCTATCGCGGAGAAATACTCGTCAAAACGAGCCCTCAACTCTTCGTTTTCTAACTCGAGCTCAGACACGCGGTCTTGCGCTCTTTCCAAAGTTTGCAAACGGGCTGCAAGCGAAGCATTCTTCTGTTTCAAGAGCTCAACGCTTGTCTTCAGTTGAAGAAGCAGATCAAGCTTGAACTGTAGCAGGTCGTTTGTTTTCTGTAGCGAAACAACTCGCATCTGGAGGTCCTCGATGATTCTTTTCGGTGCAGACGTCTCCATTTGTGAGGAAAGCATTTGGATCCTGTCCAAGAGAGAGTCGTTCTCCTGTGAAAGCTTCTTATTCTCGCTTTCCACGACAGATATTTTCTCCGTTAGCAGATCGTTGGTGGTTAGTTCTCTGTTAAAATCGGTTCGTAAGTGCTCGCATTTTCCAGCCATTGTCTGAAACTGTCTTTCAAGCTGGTCGACCTTGAGTTTGAGGCTTTTGTTTTCTGTTCTGAGCGCTTTCGTCTGTGCGGAAAGGTCCTGCGAGGACTTCAGTGCAGTGTCTTGCTGATTCTGGATTTTCAGCTGGAGCTCCTTTCTCTGGCTGTACACATAGTCGAAGTTACTCTGAAGACGAGCCAACTCCTCGTTTTTTCTAGTCAAGAGCTGCTCGTACCTCGCTATGCTGGAGTCCTTGCTTTGCTGGAGAAGCTTTTTTTCAGTTTTTAGCGAATTGACTTCATACTCCAAACGAACAATGGCCTCGCGCGAGAGCAGTGAGCCCAAGCCGGACTTCGGTGGCTGGTCCAAGAACGGAGACAGGCTTGGATCTGCCATGTTTTCTACGAAACGGCGATGCTGGAGCAGGCTGGGTGCTTGTTGTCGCGACACAGCTACAAAATTCGCGACAAACAGGCGAGTCGGGTTGCGAAAGAGGTATCCAATAGAGATAAAACGACTGCCGTTCTCAGTAAATCCCGATTCTATGACTATGTCAAGGGTAGATTTTAGTCGTCCTTTCTGTCTGGAATTGCTTCTGCCTGGGATTGTTTGAAAATTATGGCAAGGAAACATCGAGCAAGTGGTGGGTTGCCCTACATGTCTGAGTAAGAATCAAATTTTCAGGCAAATCCAAACCGAGGCTCATTTAGGCAAAAAAGCCGTCTTGTCTCAAAAGTGGACGCAACTCGAATACCCTCTTGAGCTACAATTTCTTAGTAGAATTTTAGTGCTGTTCGCTAGCTCACGGTGTGGCTGCTTCCTCGCAGTACACCGGGCAAGCGCGCCAGTACACCAGAGCAGGCACGCTACTTAGCGCATGCCACCGGGATCCACAGCTACTCTCTCTGTCACAATGTCCAAAGTGTATGTCGTATTTTAGAGTACGGCGAGGGCCGGCCTAGTTCGTGATTACTATTATGATTACTAACGACCTAGTCCCAGGAATTTCAGATTACTAGAGGAGTTGGAAAAGGGCGAAAAGGGCCTAGGCGCCCAGTCGATCTCGTACGGGTTGGCCAACCAGGACGACATAACCATGACAAACTGGAACGGCACGATTTTGGGTCCTCCACACTCGACGCACGAGAACCGCATTTACTCGTTGAGCATTGTTTGCGGCAAGGACTACCCGGACAAGCCTCCAACAGTTACGTTTGTCTCCAAGATCAACCTTCCCTGCGTGGACCACAAGGGCAACATTTTGGCGCATGAGTTCGACACGTTGAAGAACTGGAAAAGGTCGACCACGATGGAGATCATCCTCTTGGATTTGAGAAAGGCTATGGCGACCGCTGCGAACAAGAAGTTGCCTCAGCCTCCTGAGGGCTCCTGCTACTAAGCTCCTTGCATCACCTTTACTTCGATTATATCAAAAGTCAGCTCTGGTATTTATTCATTACAGTTGTCTTGTGCGTTTCGCCGTGTATCTTTTTTTTTCTTTTTTTAGTGTTGCTCCCCGTAGCCCATCTATTCCTTGTCTCTGAGTAGCTATCGTGAGTTGTGCGGGACCTTCGGAATGTTCACGGTCGTAAGGCTAGGCCGCTGCCTGCTCACTGGCCCACAGACGAATCCTCTGCTTCTGTCTGCGCCTCCATCCACCTCGCTAAATCCACCTCCGCCTGTAGAAACCTCTCAATCTCGGAGCTGTGGCGGGTCTTGATCGGGTCGTTGGTGTGCGGGTCGGTGATCTCTATATTGATCCACCTTTCGCCCCTGATTTTCTTGCCGTTGACCGTTTTGGTGTACGGTTCGAGGCATCGCTGGAACACCCGCTTGAACGGAATACATATTGTCTCCTGGACGGAGTTCTGGCTGCTTATTCGGAACGTGCACTCCAGTTGCGTTAGCGACTTGAGCTGGCACTTGTACTTCTCTGGGTTTTCGAGCTGCTCGCGATATAGGCGCTTGACCTCCGCTAGGGTGTGCACTGGAGTTGGCGGGGCCATTGTTGGCGCAGGGGCTTGTCGTGGCTGCTGCCCTGTCTGTGTATCCTACGCTGCGTGTTGGTGAGCGCACTGTTATACTACTGCGTGAGCAGCCTAGAAGAGATAGTTTTTTTTTGGCTTGACAGAAAAGCTGTTGCCGTGAAAAGTGGGCTAGCGACGGTTATAATAGCAACGACTAGATTGATAAGGGCCTGATTAGTAACGGCTATATTAGTAACGGCTATATTTTTTTGTAGTTATTAACATTTCACGTCGATCCCACGGCGCTTCTCTGCCTCCCGCATCTCGAACATCACCTGCACCCCAACAAACAACGCTCCCAGCGAGAGAATGGTGTATGTCAATCCCTGGGTCGTGCTGACCAACGCCTTCAAAAGAGCAATTGTTCCGTCGTTGCCTAGACAGAAGCCGTACAAGTTCGCAATCATCATCATCCAGATGTTGATGACCGCACCTCCAGCACACACGTGTCTGTACCACCATCTGCTCGAGTACTTCTTGAAGTACGCAGTGGCAAGGATCTCTGGTAGCAAGAAGAGAACGATCAACCAGCCCCACATCAAGAGCTTGAGCTCGATATCGTGCCACACGGCAACAAAGCTGAACACCACGAGCGAGTTCAACACTCTTGTGGCGATACCGGCTGCGCCGCTGCCTGCGCCGCCCATTGGAACGTAGATGTAGCGAATCACCCACCTGTTGTACGAGCGGTGCCACGCTCGCCAGAAGGCAACGGCCGAATAGTTATTATCCATGCACCGGATCATGTTCTCCGGAGGATCAATGCCATCGAGCAAGCTCCAGAACCGGAACAACCTCCAGGGGATCAAGAGCTTGAGCCATATAATGTTGAGATTGAACATTCCGAGCATTGAGAGCTGGAACGGCGTGTCGCCGTCCCAGGCCTTGGTCTTCGACACGGCGACAACATACATGAAATGCAAGAGAAACTCCATGACCAAAATGCAAAACACGAGTCTTGCACCGTAGACCAATATCCTCTTCAAGTTGGCGCATGACGCAGCTGGGTAGTAATTCGACTGGTACATGTAGTCGTTGAACGTGATAATCGGTCCCGCTATGAATAATGGGGCGTACAACAAGTACGACAAGTAGTTTGCAAACGAGTAGTCCGTCACCGGAAGTTGCACAGTCAACCTGGCGCGATCGTCCAAGTCTGGCTGGATGGAGGTCGAGAGGCTCGCATCTTTCATCTGCGAGTCCAAGTCGATCAGATTACTCGCCGGGGCTGCTGGGTGCTTGCGTTCCAAATAGTCCAACGCAAACGAGAGCATTCGGAGCAACGTGAAGTTGTAGAACACATCCCAGCGAGCGACAATGCCACGGAAGCCGTTATCGAGGAAGGCGATATGCGACGGTGTGTCTTTCAATGCGTGGTTGACAAAAAGCGTCGAGATTCCGTACGTCCATAGACACCACCTGGCGACTCTGGGGTTTCTGATGTACTTCGCCATGGAGTACATCGCCAACACGTGCACGGCTATACGGACACAGTTTGTGCCGTGCAACGCCAAGATGTATATAAATCCAAACGCAAGATCAAACCGGGTTCTCTGCACTGTCACGACCGCAGAAACTGCCCTGCGGAGGGCCACGTGGCTGAACAATAGGGTCCAGATCATCCAGAAGTTGGATCTGAGAAATCGGTACTGCTGGTCGGAGTTGTCCACCTTCCGTCCGAACATCCAGCCGTCACTCAACAAATGCTGGAAGCGCGGGTAGTTCGGGTTCGTTTCGTTGGACGCGTCCATAGCGGTCTTGTACATCAACGGCACGACAACAGCAAAAACCACTAGGTGGAACTTGAACTCCAACGTATTCCAGCGAGGCTGCGGGTTTGCCCTGGCGATGATGGCTTTCCGTTTGGCGACATCGCTGGGCGGGAGGAGCCGCGTATCGAGGGTCTCCAAAGAAAAAAACCGGAGAAACTCCTCGAGGTACCGCATGTCGACAACGCACGGTGATTGTGGAGAAGTTTACTGTGTCGTCAACGTTGCGCGCACAGCGTGATGCGTAGCTGAGTCTGGGGAAAGCGGGGCACACGGGAAAATGCTTCAATTGTGAGATACGAAAGGATTTGATTGTTTTTCGGGGTAGTCAGTCAGCAGCTGTGCCCTTGGCTACTTTCTGGTGCCTTTCCATTCCTTTTCTGCATTTTATTTCTTGCAACCAGTATTTTGTAGAGTGCCAGTCCTCTTCGCGTTATTATAGAAAGTGCCTTGCGCGTTGCACATTCATTCTGTCGTAGAGCTGTGGCCGGTTTAGACACTAGATATTCAAAAGCGAGAAACAAAAGTACATAATCAGAGAACACCTGATCATGCTTCCATCGATCTTTCTCTTTTTACTCCTGCGCTTCCTCCTTCGTGTTTGTTACTGGCCACATACCGCCTTATGGTGGCTGCCTCCTGTATACGATTTCAGACTCACGAAAAAGCGTGCTAACAGATACAGGCTAACGAAGGTCGGGTCAAGTAATGCCGGAAGATTTCGATAGAAGACCCAACCCAAAGGGCTGGACGCCTCCAAAAGCGCCGTATAACCCTTATGACCCCTACGACATTCGCCCGCCGGAGGGTTACCCCTCGGAATTCAAGGTGCCAGGCGAGCCACCCCAGGGCTTTTCTTCCATTCCCAAAAACCCAACTCAGTATAAAAAGATCAACGAAACCATGAAGAGGCTCAACTACACACCAAGACCGATGTCCACCCTATATCCTGGCCAGTACATGGTTTTACGCAAAGTTGACACAAACCAGAGACTCAATACTGGGACACGGTGGTTTGGCACCTTTGTCACCGGCTCTGCCCTCGTCTACTTCACGTTTTTCTATCGTTGGAACGATGGTAAAGAAAACGTCTTGTCTGATTTCTATAGGGCCCGGCTCAGAGCGAAAGAACAGATCATAGGGCTCTCGGACTCTGAGTACGAGGACCTATATCATCCAAAGGACTCTAACATCGCAATCAGAAATGTGCGAGACACAGACTACATCCCCGAAAATATTCGTAGGACAAAGGAGGGAGAATATGCGTTGAACAGGCCTTCAGAGAGGCACGTTTTGGAGGCACTGAGACTTCAGCAAGAGCAGGAGGAGCGTCTCTTGCGAGAGTTGGAAATGCACCGTAACTTTGCGAAGGAGTTTGCGGTGGAAGAAACACCCAAGAAGAAAAAGTTCTGGCTATTCTAAGCCTGCGCAACAATGACTTCAGCTAGTGTTTGTATATGTAAATAGCACCCATAAACTCGGTTAGAACACCGCCGCAGAGCGCCTTGTAGACAGAGAACTACTCAAACTTTATGAAGGATCTCTATTGTCTCGCCAATGCTGCTTGATAAAGTTCACTTACCACTACACAGGAGCGCTGGAAGAACTGGGAAAACAGCAAAAACTTTCTGTCGTTACAAAGGTTGTATAGTGTAGTGGTTATCACTTTCGGTTTTGATCCGAACAACCCCGGTTCGAATCCGGGTACGACCTGCTTTTTTTCTCACCATTCGCTCTCTAGGTTACCCGCCCCAGCTGCCAGTATAAGTGAAGGAAAAAAAAGCACGAGATGCGTTTTCTTCTTAACGCAAATTTCACGGCCGTCCTCAACGTAACAGCATCCCGTCGAGGTTGAACCCATTATGGCGTTCTGACCCATGACCGCAGGGGTATTGTTGTGCTTTTTGCGGTGGACCGGAGAATAATAAGTTGATCTTGGGTGCAGCATTCCATCTGTGAATACTCTTGTACTCCTAAGGGACTGCCTTCGTGCGCCCGTATGGGGTTTGCTGCAATGATCAGCCTCACATTCCTTGACTTGTAGACGCGGAGCGGCATGGTACGCTCTATTGGTATTTTTATCTATTGGTATATAACCTTCTGGTATTTTGACGTAAGCGTTGCGTGCGAAGCGGTAATCGTGAGGCGATGCCCAATGATGCCCCGGAAGCGAACTCCGGATTGGCAAAAATCTCTCGGATAACCGGTGTCTGCGGCATTTTCGGAGATGTACTCTGTACTGTCTCCATATTGTGTTGACGTCAGCAGATTAGTCGAAGCACAGCCATAAGCTATATTTAGGCCCCAGACTGTAGTCCGTCGCACGCGAAGTTGGGCCCGGTTGCGAACGCGTATAAGTTACTCACTGCCCAGCTGGAACCAACGCCTACTCGCTAAACTTGGTTTTATGTGCTAGCATGAAAACACAATCCTGGCTCGTGTTGCTCTTCGTGGCCCAGACGTGCATGGCCGCAGGAGCGTTTACGCTTGGTGCCCAGAATACTAGCACGGCTGTGTGCGTCGATGTGACGAAGGTGGCCCATCGTGAGCAGTGTGCCTTTGTTGCAGAACACTGCGGCACACTGGAATACAGCATTGGCTTGCTCCACTACTTACGTATTTTCTACTGCTCGCCGGTCAGGGCAGGATCTGCGGTTTTGATCTTCGTGGGCGTGTCGGTGTGCTTCGTGTCGCTCGCACTCACGGCGTCGGACTTTCTCTGCCCCAACTTGTACTCGATCTCCAAGTTTTTGCGGCTCTCGGATAACCTTGCGGGGTTGACGCTTCTAGCGCTAGGCAACAGCTCTCCCGACGTGATCTCCACGTACAAGGCGCTCGACGTGGGGGCCACGGGGCTTGCCATTTCCGAGCTTTTGGGTGCTGCGCTCTTCATATTGACGGTGGTGGTGGGCGCAATCTCCGTGGCCCGCCCGTTCAGGGTGCCGAGGTTCCATTTTGTGCGGGACATCGCCTTTTATTTGACGATGACCTTCATTTGCGTGTTTTCGTTTGCATGGGGCAAGTTCACGTACGTCAACTCCATCGTGCTTTTCCTGTCGTACGTGGTATACGTGGCCACGGTGATCTGGAGCCACTCGGTGTTTCTCAAGAAAAGCATACACAAGTCAAACATCGCACGGCTCCGGAGTACGTACGACCTGCGCTTTGGCGCCGACCAGGATGAGCGTTTTGACCCCGCCTCAGACGAAAACCCACCGTTGCCGTCCATCGAGTCGCTCGACAGCTTTGAGGACCATGCAGAGACAGATGAGTACGACGCTTTCCTAGAGTCGCACCACTACAACGGCCGCGAAGACAGACTCCCGATTGAAACGGGGTCCTACGGCTTGAAGATGCTTCTCAAGGAGTTGTCCAAGCACCTGACTGTCCTGCGAGAGCCCGTGGGCATCTCATTGACCACAGAACGGCCATTGTTGGTCTCTTATGGCGATAATTCGGAGCCTTCACAGCTACCGGCTGCCGATCCGAGCACAGAGAGCCAGTTCTCCCAGAATCCTCAGCAGAGCTCGCTATGGTCACTGATTCTACCCGAAATCTCCCTTCGCGACGGTGTCCTCTCTTCCATATACCACATTCTTGCATTTCCTACCAGCACACTCCTCAGGTTTACTACGCCGAATCGCGAGCAGGCGATAGAGTATGGCCATTCCGTGAGCTACAATGCATTCAACTTTGACTCCACGGACGGCATCGCTCAACCCGAGGATAAGCTTGCTGGGTACGACTTCACAAATGACTTGAGACTATTCAAACTACAAGTGTTTACGTCCCCAGCTTTTGTGACCGTCGTCACGCTCAAACTGCATCAACACTACTATTTGTATCTTCTTGCTGTGACAGTTTGTTCTGCTGTTGCCAGCTTTTTGGTGCCGCATCCAAGCAAAAGCTTACAGGCCACGCCGAGCCAGCTCCAGGTCTGGAACTATTTCGGAGCATTCACTGGGTTTGTGGCGTCCCTTACGTGGATTTCCATATTTGCAACCGAGATCGTTGCTATTCTCAAAACCGCAGCGGTCATATTCGCCATCAAGGACGACATCCTCGGCACCACTGTGTTTGCATTGGGCAATTCCGTCGGCGACTTTGTGTCCAATTTGACAATCGCCAAAATGGGCATGCCTGTGATGGCTTTCGGAGCGTGCTTCGGGGGGCCATTAATGTCGATAAGCTCGTTGGGCTTTAGTGCGGCTGCCGTGATGTACACGAAAGGCTACACTCACATTCCTGTTGACTTTTCTGCGATTTTGAAGCTCAACTGCGGCTCCTTGATCTTGGCCTTGGGATGCATCGCGTTTTACATTCCTAGAAATGACTGGATGTTCGACCGCACTATCGGTGCTGTGCTTGTCGCCACATGGGTGGCCACACAAATCTTAATAATGACCTTTGGGAGATAAACTTTCTACGGGGGTATATAGAATGAAAACATCGGTATTAAACTTTACATATAAAGACTTGGGCATATCAGAAACTGTCTAAGAAAGGGGTCCACTTTTTTTTTAGTCAACCTCTTCCACAGTTGGCCCGCTGTCACCGCCAGAAGCACCTCCGGCTCCGGGGCCACCAGGGAAGCCGCCCGCAGCTCCACCAGGGAATCCGCCAGCTGCACCCTCAGGGGCTCCACCAGCTTGGTACGCCTTGGCCATGATTGGGTTAACCGTGCCCTCGAGCTCCTTTTGCTTGTCAGTGAACTCCTCTGTTGTGGCGGTCTGGTTGCTGTCGATCCAGGAGATCGCTTCCTCAGCAGCCTTAGTCACTGTCTCGACGTCAGAAGCGTCCAACTTGGACTTGAACTGTTCTTCGCTCAAAGTCGTCTTCAAGGAGTAGGCGTAAGACTCCAAACCGTTTTTGGCCTGGACTCTGGCAGCCTCCTTATCATCCTCGTCCTTGTACTTCTCGGCGTCCGACACCATCTTCTCAATTTCCTCCTTGGACAACCTACCCTTGTCGTTGGTAATGGTGATCTTCTGGGTCTTTCCGGTTCCCTTCTCTAAGGCAGACACGTTCAAGATACCGTTGGCGTCGATGTCGAAAGTCACCTCAACCTGAGGAACACCTCTAGGCGCAGGTGGGATTCCCGACAACTCGAACTTACCCAACAAGTTGTTGTCCTTTGTCTTGGCTCTCTCTCCCTCATAGACCTGGATCAACACACCTGGCTGGTTGTCTGCGTAGGTCGAGAACGTCTCGGACTTCTTGGTTGGGATGGTGGAGTTTCTTGGAATCAACTTGGTCATGATTCCACCGGCTGTCTCAATACCCAAGGACAATGGCGCAACATCCAACAACAACAAGTCTTGGGTCTTCGAAGACGTGTCTCCAGACAAGATGGCGGCCTGCACAGCGGCACCGTAGGCCACAGCCTCGTCGGGGTTGATGGACTTGTTGGGCTCTTTGCCGTTGAAGAAGTCCGACACCAACTTCTGGACCTTTGGAATTCTGGTCGAACCACCAACGAGGACAATCTCGTTGACCTGGGACTTGTCGACTTTGGCGTCTCTCAAGACCTTCTCGACGGGCTCCAACGTGGACCTGAACAAGTCCTGGCACATCTCCTCGAATCTTGCTCTGGTGATGGAGGTGTAGAAGTCGATACCCTCGTACAAGGAGTCGATCTCAATCGAGGTCTGCGCAGACGAAGACAAGGTTCTCTTGGCACGCTCGCACGCAGTTCTCAATCTTCTCAACGCTCTCTGGTTGCCGGAGATGTCTTTCTTGTACTTTCTCTTGAACTCGTTGACGAAGTGGGTGACCAATCTGTTGTCGAAGTCCTCACCACCCAAGTGCGTGTCACCTGCGGTGGCCTTGACCTCGAAGATTCCGTCCTCGATCGTCAACAACGACACATCAAATGTACCACCGCCCAAGTCAAAGATCAACACGTTCTTCTCCTGCAGCGATTTCTTGTCCAATCCGTACGCGATCGCAGCGGCGGTGGGCTCGTTGATAATTCTCATGACATTCAAGCCCGCAATGAGCCCCGCGTCCTTCGTGGCCTGTCTCTGCGAGTCGTTGAAGTATGCTGGAACTGTGATGACGGCGTCTGTCACCTTTGTTCCGAGGAATCCCTCAGCGGTCTCTCTCATCTTGGTCAACACCATGGAGGAGATCTCCTCGGGCGTGAACACCTTTGTCTCGCCCTTGAACTCCACCTGAATACTTGGCTTCCCGCCCTTGTCAATAACCTTGAACGGGAAGTGCTTCATGTCACCCTGGACCTCTGGGTCGGAGAACTTTCTGCCAATGAGTCTTTTGGCGTCAAAAACCGTGTTGGCCGGGTTCATGGCCGCCTGGTTTTTGGCAGCATCTCCAATCAACCTCTCTGTGTCGGTGAATGCCACGTACGATGGGGTGGTTCTGTTACCCTGGTCGTTGGCTATGATTTCCACCCTGTCGTTGGCAAAGTGGGCCACACAGGAGTACGTAGTACCTAAATCAATTCCGATAGCTTTGGACATCTTGTGCTATGATAGTAGTGGAAGTGTGTAGTTAGATGTGATCTACGGGAGCAGCGAGATACGGGCTGCTTGAGGTGTTTATATAGGTGGGCGGCCCTAAGGGCTAGAAGCTTCTAGCGGGTTCAAGAAACCCCACAGTATAGTATGCTTTCTAGACTGCACCGGAAGGTTCTGGAATTGCGAAATATGGGGTAACACAACCGGAAAGGCACGGCAGAAACACGGGAAAACGGCCAGCGCGTGCAATACGGACAAGGGCCGGACGCTACAGATGCCCAACGACGCAAATACGCTCTCCAATGCCGTTTTCTTCCGGCGCTGTGTGTTTTTCCGTACCCCCAGTGCCAGATCTCTGCTAGCAATATATCGCGCTGTGTGCACGTATGTCGCCTTATGTTGCATAGGACGCCGAGAGAGCAACCGACCTCCACCAGGATCAGGTGACTTCCTCAGCCGGGTATCCTGAGCTTCAGGCACACAGTGCTAGGCGTGGCCAGCACGCTCTCTCTATCTCTCGTGGCACTCCCCCGGCGGAATCCTGCAGCCGGTCAGAATTTTCAGGGCTCCGCTGGGCAACTCTCTGTCCGAGTCAAACGCTGGCGACTCGGTCCGCAAGCACGCGCACTGCTCCACACTAAACCTCTGCCCAATCTCTATCGTGTAAAAGAACACCCTTCTGCCCGCGTATTCTCAGTTCCCCACCATCATGTTCAGGACATTGGCCAGACAGCACTTGCGCACGGCGCCCTGGAGGGCCGCTGTGAGGTTCAACAGCAACAACTTCAAGATCAACACCGAGTCTCACGTGTTCAAGTACTTGAGCGAGCACCCCAAGTTCGTCAAGTTCACGCCCGAGCATGAGTGGATCGCCGTGCAGAACGACGAGACCGCGTTTATCGGCATCACCAACTACGCGTCCGACGCGCTCGGCGACACCACGTTTGTGGAATTGCCTGAGGTGGGCGTCACGTACGAGGAGGGGGAGTCTATCGGCTCGGTGGAGTCTGTAAAAAGCGCCAGCGACATCTACAGCCCCGTAGCGGGGGAGGTCGTTGCCGTCAACGAGAACTTGGAGAGCAAGCCGCTGTTGATCAACATCGACCCGATGGGCGCGGGCTGGATTGCGCAGATCAAGTTGTCGGAGCCCTCGGAGGTGGTGGAGAAGCAGGAAAACTTGTTGGACGAGGCGGCATACGTTGAGGGCTTGAGCGACGAGTAGACAGTGTCAGTCTCTTCGCTTTTCCATCAGTTTGAGCGCTTTTCCAGCAGTTTGTGTGCTTTTCCGGCAGCTCGCTTGCTCCGTGCATCTACAAGAACAGGCCAGTAACTAATCAATAAACACGTTCGATATTTAAGCAGAGCATGCGAGGAGTCCTCACGAGAAATGAACAGCAATAGGCACAATGATGACCACCAACACGATGATGACACCTAAAATAAGACACATTCTCATCTTCATGTCCTTCCACCACATGTCTTTTCTGACCCGGTTGGCGCCGCGGCGGAAGCCCTGGGCGCTGATCGCAAGGTTGTCTGTTTTGTTCTCGATCGAGTCCAACCGCTCTCCTCTCTCGGCAACCTTGTTGATGTTGTCTCGCATGATACCCACGGTATCGTCGATTTGCTGCGCTGGTTAGTATAAACATCGAGAGGAAGCCTAAACGACCGATGTAGAGGATTCTGGCCTCGGACCCGAACCCGAGTTCAAGCTCCCACGGCTTGATCTGGGGGGTGGCGCCTCACGCTGGAGCTCCGCCAATGATGATCCCACGAAAACTGTTTACGTACCGCCTGGATCGCGGCAGTCCGGGAATTGGACTGCTCGCCCGTAGTCTGGCTAGGAATGTATGGGTCATATGGGACTGCTGAAGACATGTTGGCGCGTATTCTTCTGTAAAAAGTAGAGTGAACCCGTGTTTGATTTTGTGAATTGAGCGTGCCATGCGCAGTGCAGTCATGACTATATGTCGCGGACTGGGGACACGCCTAAATCGGGAATAGAGCATAGAGGTGGCGAATTTACGTATACGAAGCGGGAAGAAGGCGGCAGATCCCTACACAGTGGTGGTCCTCGGAAACGGCCACTTTTTTTTCGGGGGCTTGGCGGTGTTTGTGGTTCTCCTCGCCGTTGGATCGGTTTTGCGAGAATATTCCCTCATACGGAATGCTCGGTCCCTGCCAAACCTTGGCCGTGCGCAGAGAGATCAGCCGGAGCGGCGCGACCGCACAGCGGGTTGAAATGGCGTAAATGCTTGACTCGCCATCGAAAGATGCCGTTGGGGGTTGAGTGAAACAAACCTGAAACTGATCTGAGCTAATGTGAGACCGATCTGACCTAACCTGAAACCAAGATGCACTCGCACCCACTTCCTCTCGCGTGCCATTTGCGACATACTAGTATCGTATTGCAGTGCATTTTGCACCCCACGCAGACGCTTCTACATTGCTACAGTAGCTACTATTCTTGGATCGACCCGAAACGGCTCCGCTAGATCGCTGGTAAATAGTCTGCTTCTGCGCACCACAATTCGAAATAGTCAGCTCTCCGTGTCACACTGCTAGAATCCGTATTTTCCGCCGCGCAGGGAATTCACCACTGCCCACGCTACTACTCAGCCTCGATGGCAAAGGAGGAATGACAGAGAATCACGCAAAAGTTACAATCAATGGGAGTCGGCTAAAACAAAAAAAGACAAAAAGATAAAGCAAGCGCACGGCGGAAACAAACGGGGCCTGGCACTGTGTTGGATTTTCTGGTCAGATCGCGCTACACTTCTCTCGAGCCGTCGCCGCCAGCCCCTACACGGTTATCGCCTTTGCCGTGATTTTCTGGCGTATAGCCCGAAAGTTGACTTACGATTCGGCAAACCCAAGCGCGCGTGCCATGTGCGGGCACGGTGCAGGAGCGCGACCGCTCGCCTTCTTTCACCGTAGGATAAATTCCACCAGTCCTTTTTCTATTTTTCCTTTTCTCTTCAGACTACATCAATTATAACAACACTTCAAAATGGACGGTGGTATGTACCAATCAACCCAACGCTTCTCTTGCTACTGGCGCCCGGCTCTGCAGGTTGTTCCCGCAATTCCTTGTGTGCGCTTCCGTTTACAGGTTTTCTCTTTTTGATCGACGTCCAGCGATTTTTGTTTACTTTGTCCACCGCCCTTGAATTTCCTGCCCCAATCAATCGCCCGCTGTCTGCTTTCTCCTGCCCACGTGCCCCTCGTGTTGCTGGCGGTAGTGGTGCCGCCTTTTGCGGTGCTCCGGCCTTGGCGGTTGCTAGGTGGCTGACGTGTTGTGTTTTTTATGCGTTCACCCTGATTCGATTGAGTTCTGCCCGGCAGGCCCAAATCCGACGCGATTTACTTGTGGCGGCACCTATACTACTCTCTCGCCGACATCTCGTGCCCCACCCGCCGGAACTTGACTGGCAGATCCTGATACACTTGTTTCGGTCCGACGGTTTAGTCGTCGAAGCTTGGTGTATGGGTGTGCACGGATTGCGACGACCCCTTTCTAGTGCGAAGCAACTGGCACTGGCAAAACCCGCACCCTACTAAATCAGCGCCGACGCGCGCGCGAGCGCGCGCGCCAACACTTAAGCATGAGAAGTGCCCTTTGATTTCTACAAATACTAACTCATTTACAGAAGAAGTTGCTGCCTTGGTTATCGACAATGGTTCCGGTATGTGCAAAGCCGGTTTCGCCGGTGACGACGCCCCTCGTGCCGTGTTCCCTTCTATCGTCGGAAGGCCAAGACATCAGGGTATCATGGTCGGTATGGGCCAAAAGGACTCTTACGTCGGTGACGAGGCTCAGTCGAAGAGAGGTATTTTGTCTTTGAAGTACCCAATTGAGCACGGTATCGTCAACAACTGGGATGACATGGAGAAGATCTGGCACCACACCTTCTACAACGAATTGAGAGTTGCCCCAGAAGAGCACCCTGTCTTGTTGACTGAGGCCCCTATGAACCCCAAGTCTAACAGAGAGAAGATGACCCAGATTATGTTCGAGACTTTCAACGTCCCAGCGTTCTACGTCTCCATCCAGGCTGTCTTGTCTTTGTACGCTTCCGGTAGAACCACCGGTATCGTCTTGGACTCTGGTGACGGTGTCACCCACTTGGTTCCTATCTACGCTGGTTTCTCCATGCCTCACGGTATCTTGAGATTGAACTTGGCTGGTAGGGACTTGACTGACAGATTGATGAAGATCTTGTCTGAGCGTGGTTACACCTTCAACACCTCTGCCGAGAGAGAGATTGTGCGTGACATCAAGGAGAAGTTGTGTTACGTTGCTTTGGACTACGAACAAGAAATGCAGACCTCTTCTCAATCCTCCGCTATTGAGAAGTCCTACGAGTTGCCAGATGGTCAAGTCATCACTATTGGTAACGAGAGATTCAGAGCTCCAGAGGCTTTGTTCGACCCATCTCTTTTGGGCTTGGAGGCCGCGGGTATCCACGAAACCACTTACAACTCCATCATCAAGTGTGATGTTGATGTCAGAAAAGAATTGTACGGTAACATTGTTATGTCTGGTGGTACTACTTTGTTCCCAGGTATTGCTGAGCGTATGCAAAAGGAAATCACTGGTTTGGCTCCTTCCACAATGAAGGTCAAGATCATTGCTCCACCAGAGAGAAAGTACTCTGTGTGGATCGGTGGTTCTATCTTGGCTTCCTTGTCTACTTTCCAACAGATGTGGGTCTCCAAGCAAGAATACGACGAGTCTGGACCAACTATTGTCCACCACAAGTGTTTCTAAACTTTTTAGAAGCTTTAGTTGTGGTCTTCGTGTTCTTGTGAAAGCAAGAAACACTCTAGCTTTCTAGTGACTCAGTTTCCTTCGTAGTTTCTACTCTTTCGAAAGCAAAGTATATACGAATGGAAATCAAAAGATAAGATTAGAACCACTTATGCTTGTAAACACTTTGTCTACTTAATCTCTAAGTAGGGGGTTTGATTCTCAATCCTTCCCAAAACACATTTTGGAGCATACCTCGCAATCACACCATCTTCGTGCAACATGTCGAAACTTTCTGTCGCATCTTGACCAGCAAACTTGAGGATTGAGTCACGTCCACCTGGGTGATCGTTCAAGAAGGGAGTCAAATCCAAAACAACATGCTTCACGATGACCCAACAGTCATCCTCCTTGTTGTGCTTTGCAACCTCCTCTACAGTGAACGTCCTCGATGGGATTTCAAACTGCTCGTGCGCCTTGCCAGTGCCGTTTTGCTCAGGTCCACTAGCGGATTTCTTTTCGACCGGTTTTTCGCCAACAGGATCCTCGCTAAGTTGTTGCTGCGGGCCTGCCTCGCCGGAACCTCCTAAATCGATGATGATTTGCTTGGAGTTTGGATTGATGTGAAGGCTGATTTGATTCAAGCGTTCCGTCGCGTTTGTGGATGCGGTCGAGGCTTGCGAAAGCTTCCTCATCAAGTGGCTGGCTGCTTGGTCAGCAGCTAATCTGCCGTAGACAACACAAGCCAAAAGCGACGAGCCTCCAAGCCTGTTATGTCCGTGAACGCCGCCTGCAACTTCTCCAGCAGCATATAACCCGTCAAAAACGCTTTCTTCCTCGCCGTTTTGATAAACCACCTGCGTCTTGTCGTTAATCTTCACACCACCCATAGTGAAGTGTAAGACGCGGGCAATGAATGCGACATGGTACTTATTCGCTTCCTCCATGTCAAATGGAGTGGTGGGAAAGTATTTCTTGCCGTAGTCGTCCTTCTTTTTCCCGCCTGCTGCGGCGTTGTAGTCTTCGATGGTAGAGGCCAACTTGACGAAAGGAACGCCAATTTCCGCAGCCAAGTCTTTGCCTGTGATGTTCCTTAACAATTTTCTCTGCGTGTAATGCTTGATGTGGAACTCAAGACGCAGCTCTGCTTGCGAATTCAACACTAACCTTAACGGTCCGTTTCCCGCCTGCAACTGCTTGAGCATTTCCCCGCTAACATAGTCTCTAGTACCGAGCTCGTCGCAAAATCTTTCTCCCTTCTTGTTGAGAATAATGCCGCCTTCTCCTCTGAGCGCTTCGGCACCCAAGAAGAGAAACCTGGGTTGTTTTTTGCCCTCAATTGCATCTTTGTCGTTGTAGTCAATAAGTCCCGTGGGGTGCACCTGGACCTTATCCAAATCTATACCGATCCCGCTGTTTTTCATGATAATCTTCTGTCCGTCGCCTGTGGCGTGGTTGCCGTTGGTGGATGGAAGATCAATGATGTCCGGGCGGTGCTTCCGCAACAACGAGTTCTTGGTGAAGTCTGCCGCGTAACCACCAGTCGCCATGATCACGGGCCCGTGCACTTCGCCCCTTTCCTTCGACTTCAAGTTCTTATACTTCACACCTTTCACCAAAGCCTTGTTCGCGTCGTCGGTCACAAGATCGACGACCTGGGCGTTCTTCAAAATGACCACGCGGTCAGGCTCCGCATCCGCCAAGTTTTCGAGCGTCTCAAGTAACTTGTACGTGATAGCCATCCCGGGGAATTTAGCATCTTTTCCGCGGTGGGTTCTAGGTTGGGAATGGCCGCCCAAGCGAGAAACCACTGACAAGTCCAAGCCAAATTCCTCCTGGAGCCAATGCACCGCGTCGGCACTGTTGTACGTGAGAACTTTGATGAGAGCAGGATTGGCCCGGTCTTTGGCGGTCGCCAATGTGTCTTTGTAGAACTGATCGACGGAGTCGTTGATTTTCAACTCCGTTTGCGTGCGTGTGAGAGAGCCATTGATTCCCGAGGTTGCTTTCCCGCTATTGCCACTGAGAAATCCCTGTTTGTCGAGCAAAACAACGTTTGAGCCGCGGAGATATGCCTCGTGGGCGGCGGAAAGTCCAGCTAGGCCGCCTCCCACGATTACTATGGGGTTGCTAGGGAAAGACATGGCGCCTTGCGGCTGAAACCAGCAAGCTGAAGTATGAAGAAAATAGTTACCGGAATCACGCTATCTCTGCGTGGTCTGAGGTGAAGAAAACAGCAGCGGAGTGTCCAATCCCTTTTGATATGTCAGTAGAGAGTGCAAGACTGAAGAGATTCTGTCAAAGCCTAGTTTTGCTAATATCGTTTGCTTATTCCCTGAGCGTTCACTGGTCAATATGCGCAAAGACGCCTGCACTCAAAATGTGGGGTTAGGGCCCTGAGTGAGTTGTAACGCTAGCTCGAGAAGCACAAATATTCTGGTATGGAACTTGATCAAACTCGGGTGTTTTGTTTATCGCTTCCATTATGACATTTCTTTCCCCGACTGGTGCCTCCATTCCCAGTCTAGCGCCTATGAGACAGCACTGGTCTTATTAAAAGTGCTGCTCAGTTTCCTTCCTGATGTGGCTGCTGTTATTAGCGATGCGTAGTGAATTCTCGGTTCGGCCGATAGCATCACAACAAAACACCACTTGAGTAAATACTCTAGTATTCGTTCGCTCGCTTGGCTCTCGTAAACAATGACGCTGTTGTCTCCGAGTTCGAGACCGCCGTGCGCAAACAATGAAAAAGAAACCTGCAAAAATGGCACCATTTCTTAGACGGGGCGCGTGCCAAATTTGGAATTGACAGGAGCCGAGCTGCTCGCTTTTCTTCTATTGTTCGCCGGTGCAGCAGCATCTGCGCAGGCAATACACCGCGCTGCAGTGCCGGATAGGATGCTGCATCCCTCAAACTCCATTTTGCAATAAAACAAGTAACTTAATAGGAAACGTCAACAAGGGTGCGCTGAGTGGGGTACGGCCATTCATTTCGGCTGTATGGGATTTTTATTTGTTTTCTTTTTTTTTTTTCGCTCGTCAATGCGCTCTCTGGCTCTGCTAACGAGTTCTCTCAGCATCTCCAGCGCGAATCGTCCTGCAATTCGAGGTTTCGCAGACTGGCAACAATAACGCGTGGTCAGTTTCATGCTCTACTCACCTTCTCCCTTCGCCCAACAATGGCCGACAGTTTCGACCTAGTGCGTCGTACATGCGGCGTGACGATGGCCACGCCTAGACGTATACGGAAGGAAGGATGCAATTCATGCTAGATGGCGTTTACGTGTTCGTGTCCTTATATCACCCCCGCGTCCGTGAATTTTACGTTTTTGACGAAACCTGTTACGCAGATGAAGCTCCTGACCCTACTACGTCTAACTACCGTGGTCGTAGCCTCGCTTACTCGAGCGGGTTCCGTCTCGGACTCGCTCCCACTGATACCCGGATTCGCCGCAACCTTCTATAACGTGCCCAATACGGTAGATTTGCGTAATGCCAAGGACACGCTTTTGGAGACGAGAGGCAAATATACGGTAGCACACACGGTGGTGGGCGTCCAGCGTCTCTCCTTTAATTTTGTCGAAACGCATGAAAACAGCAAAAAGATTTTCGAGTTGAACGCACACTTTATTCCGTTGCAAGACGGATTACACACGTTCATGTTGGACCCGCTGACGGTAGCCTCGATACAACTAGGGGCTGGAAAATGGTGCTATCCGAGCGTTCACGCAAGTGTCTCCGACACTCTAGCGATAGATACTGTGCACGGTGTTACAAGGGCCACATTCGATTTGCGCAAAAATAAATTTTATCCCTTGAAGATTGTCCATATCCCAAAGGGAGATGACAGTCCTAACGTCATTCTCGAAGTGTTGCTGCCTGATAAAAAACAAATTGACTTGAATACTCAGGTGGTGCAGGCATCATTCAGAGATGATATACGGTTCCTGCCGTCTGTTTTGGTCAAGGGCACCCCTGTACGTGCTTGTCTGGTGGAGATGGTGACACTGAGAGGATTCAGGGTGAGAACCTTCAAATTACGAAAAGAAAGCCTTTTGAAGCACGCTGGTTTCCTCCTTAATGGCTACAAACGGATGGAGTTGATGAAAGAAGAGCCAGTTGTGAGAATTATCACCACGCGTAACATTTATGGCTACCCTGTGCCCCTGGACCAATTCACGCTTGAGTTGACGGGTCACTTCAAGTCTGAAAAAAGCGGCACTTTTCTGGCTCAGGTGGACACGAATGAGCCCGTCCTTATTCAAGTAGGGCCGGGTTTCGATAAACCTGACTACAGGCATTTTGACAACGTGGACGGTACGTGGGACATAATAGACTCTCGCAGAGAAGGTAAAACGAACTACTTCTCTATTGCAGTGAAAAAAGGCAAGCACTACCCTGTCCGTATGATTGTGGTGGGACAGTCAGCGAATCCCAAATTTGTGTTCACCATGAGAGGACCTGATAATAAGTTGATTGATATGGCACAGTTCAAGTCTTATGAAAGGTTGGACAAACATGGCGTCGATGACGAAGATACGGGAGACGATGCTGTGGCAGGCCCCACGACCGACGATATACTTGAGGTTACAAAAAACCAGGAGGAAGTAACCGCTACTAATCGTAATAATGAGCATGACCACCGTACTGCAATGGAGCAGATTGAGGGTGACGATGGCACGTTCATCTTTTCTAAATCCAATGAGGTGCAGGGTCAAACTACAGCCAAGTTAACTGAGACGGACGTATTGTACTCTAGTGAACGCACTAAGAATGAGGATAGAAAAACTTACGACAACGTTGACTTCCCAATTCGTCTTGCGGACAAGACTGTGAGCCAGGACGAACTGAGCGTCTCCAGCGATGCTCAGAGAGACATTCTTCTCCAACCCGACTCGACCGAAACGGACGTATTGAACTCTATTGAGCCAACTGAGAGTCTTGATAGATACCCTAACGACGACGTTGACTCCCCTATTCCTCAGGCAGAGACGCTTCGGATACAGGACCAACTCGGCACTTCCAACAACGCTCCAAACATTCTGCCCCAATCCGATTTGACAGAAGACGACGTAAGAAACTCTATCAAGCATACAGAAAATGCTCAAACATATACTTCTACCGACGGAGACTCTCCTCTTCCTCAAGTAGAGACGACTTTAATCCAGGATGAACTGGACCCTTCCAACAGTGGTCAGAACATTATTCCCCAACCAGATTCGACAGAGGACGACGTTTTGAACTCTATTGAGCAGACTGAGAATGTTGAAAGACACCATTACGACGATCTTCACTCTCCTCTTCGTGTGGCAGAGAAACCTGTGAGCCAAGAAGCACTAGACCCATCGAACGACGTTCAGAGCCACATACTTGCCAAACCTGACTCGATTGAAGCGGACGTTTTGAACTCTATTGAGCAGACTGAGAATGTTGAAAGACACCATTACGACGATCTTCATTCTCCTCTTCGTGTGGCAGAGAAACCTGTGAGCCAAGAAGAACTAGACCCATCGAACGACGTTCAGAGCTCCACTGCTCCCCAACCCGATTCGATAGAAGACGACGTTTGGTACTCTATTGAGCAGACTGAGAATGTTGAAGGACACCATTACGACGATCTTCACTCTCCTCTTCGTGTGGCAGAGAAACCTGTGAGCCAAGAAGAACTAGACCCATCGGACAAAGCTCAGAGCTCCACTCCTCCCCAACCCGATTCGACAGAAGACGACGTTTGGTACTCTATTGAGCAGACTGAGAATGTTGAAGGACACCATTACGACGATCTTCACTCTCCTCTTCGTGTGGGAGACAATACTGTTAGCCAAGAAGAACTAGACCCATCGAACGACGTTCAGAGCCACATACTTCCCGAACCCGGTTCGACAGAGGACGACGTTTGGTACTCTATTGAGCAGACTGAGAATGTTGATAGACACCATTACGACGATCTTCACTCTCCTCTCCGTGTGGCAGAGAAACCTGTGAGCCAAGAAGAACTAGACCCATCGAACGACGTTCAGAGCTCCACTGCTCCCCAACCCGATTCGACAGAGGACGACGTTTGGTACTCTATTGAGCAGACTGAGAATGTAGATAGACACCATTATGACGATCTTCACTCTCCTCTTCGTGTGGCAGAGAAACCTGTGAGCCAAGAAGAACTAGACCCATCGAACGACGTTCAGAGCCACATACTTCCCGAACCCGATTCGACAGAAGACGACGTTTGGTACTCTATTGAGCAGACTGAGAATGTTGAAAGATACCCTTACGATGATCTTGACTCTCCTCTTCGTGTGGGAGACAATACTGCTAGCCAAGAAGAATTAGACCCATCGGACAAAGCTCAGAGCTCCACTGCTCCCCAACCCGATTCGACAGAGGACGACGTTTGGTACTCTATTGAGCAGACTGAGAATGTTGAAGGACACCATTACGATGATCTTCACTCTCCTCTTCGTGTGGCAGAGAAACCTGTGAGCCAAGAAGAACTAGACCCATCGAACGACGTTCAGAGCCACATACTTGCCAAACCTGACTCGATTAAAGCGGACGTTTTGAACTCTATTGAGCAGACTGAGAATGTTGATAGACACCATTACGACGATCTTCACTCTCCTCTTCGTGTGGCAGACAAAACTGTGAGCCAAGATGAACTAGACCCATCGGACAAAGCTCAGAGCTCCACTGCACCCCAACCCGATTCGACAGAGGACGACGTTTGGTACTCTATTGAGCAGACTGAGAATGTTGATAGACACCATTACGACGATCTTCACTCTCCTCTTCGTGTGGCAGAGAAACCTGTGAGCCAAGAAGAACTAGACCCATCGAACGACGTTCAGAGCTCCACTGCTCCCCAACCCGATTCGACAGAGGACGACGTTTGGTACTCTATTGAGCAGACTGAGAATGTTGATAGACACCATTACGACGATCTTCACTCTCCTCTTCGTATGGCAGACAAAACTGTGAGCCAAGATGAACTAGACCCATCGGACAAAGCTCAGAGCTCCACTGCATCCCAACCCGATTCGACAGAGGACGACGTTTGGTACTCTATGGAGCAGACTGAGAATGTTGATAGACACCATTACGACGATCTTCACTCTCCTCTTCGTGTGGCAGAGAAACCTGTGAGCCAAGAAGAACTAGACCCATCGAACGACGTTCAGAGCCACATACTTCCCGAACCCGGTTCGACAGAGGACGACGTTTGGTACTCTATTGAGCAGACTGAGAATGTTGATAGACACCATTACGATGATCTTGACTCTCCTCTTCGTGTGGGAGACAATACTGTTAGCCAAGAAGAACTAGACCCATCGAACGACGTTCAGAGCCACATACTTCCCGAACCCGATTCGACAGAAGACGACGTTTGGTACTCTATTGAGCAGACTGAGAATGTTGAAAGATACCCTTACACCGACGCTGATTACCCTCTTCCTCAGGCACAGACGACATTGATGCAGGACCAACTGAACCATCCCAATAACGGTCAGAAAGTTCCTCCCCAACCCGATTCGACAGAGGGCGACGTAAGAGACTCTATCGAGCATACTGAGAATGTTGACAGATACTCTTACGCCGACGTTACCTCCCCTCTTCGTGTGGCCGAGACGGCTGCGAGCCAGAGCGAACTAAACCCTTGCAACGATGCTCAGAACATCACTGCTCCTCGAGCCAATTCGACTGAGAACGAGCTATCGTTCTTTGGTGAGCAGATTTGGAACTATGAAAGACACCCTTACGACGACCTTGACTCTCCTCTTCATGAGGCAGCGAAGCCTGCGAGCCAGCGCCAACTGAACTCTTCCAACGACGCTCAGAACTCCACCCCTCCCCAAGCAAATTCAACAGAGAACGAGGTATTATATTCTGGTGAGCAGACTAGGAATGATGAAAGATACCATTTTACCGACGTTGATTGCCCTCTTCGTCAATCAGAGAAGACTGTGAGCCAGAACGAACTGATCGCTTCTAACGACGCTCAGTGCTCCACTCTTCCCAATGCCGAGTCTACTGAGAACGACGTATTGCATCCTGTTTACAACGCTGAACTGTTCGCCCCTCCCCAAGCCAACACAAAAAGTCCCAATGAATTCAACTCTCGTCACCTGGACGAACATCCTCCATTCCCGAATTTCGAGAAGTATGAGCATGGTGTCCATCCTGCAACAGAAGGGAATGGGAGTTGCGGCGAACGACACCCTTACAGAGAGAGTGACGTCGAAAATGGAACCCCCCTCCATGCCAGCGATGAGCAGGACCAGATGGAGAAAATTGAGAGTGGCCATGAAATCGTGTATAACACACTTTCTCCCTCACAGGTCGACTTCGTCGAGGTGGAGGGCCCGCGAACTAGGACGGATGAGATTTACAGTCATGAAGAAATAATCCCGTCTCCAGTTAGCGTCGTTGAAGAGCATGAACAACGTACTACTGTCTACGAACGTGAGCCTGGTGATGCGCATAGAAACGATTTAACACCTTCAGAGGATGCTGAATACAAGGATGGCTATCACGCACGTGCCACGTTACAGGTTGAGACCGGTCTGGGCCAGTCCAAGGACTCGTTGTCGATATCTGAGAATCAGCCAAATGAAGGAATTAAAAGCGCGAACAATCCATTCTCCGGTGCTCGGATCTCCAAAGCTACTGCTCGGACGGAGGCCGCATGCCACAAGACTAACTCTCCATTTAAAATTGAAGAACAAACGATATACAGCACGACGATACGAACTTTGGTGACGACTAGAGCAACCCCGACTTCTATTTATAACGAAAAGCCATATCTAGAAGCCGGAGTTGGAGCAGTACTTGTTGATGAGGAAAGGAGTGTGAACGAAAAGACAGACATGCATTTACAGGGACAATACAACGAGGGTCTGGTAAAGTCTGGAGACTGCGACTCACGACTGCTTCGCGAGAAATCAAAAGACAACGCAACCTATTTTCATGAGAATGCAGAAGTCGAAAGTACGCAAGGAAAGACCTCCCACGGTATCTCGAAGAGCTCAAGTCTGCCATGCGTCGACTACGTTGGGCTGTCGACGGCCGGCGAATATTCCACAATTTATATCGGAAATGGTGCCAAGAATAAATTTTGCATTTTCATGGTCGCCATTCCATTCGTTCTTGCATTTTTGTGATGCAGTGATTTTTGAAAGCAGCTCGGCAATTCGAGCAGTGATAATTGATTTTGACTTTCTCCCATACTTAGGGGCGTTCCATGTTTAGCGAGATGGCACAACGAAATTGTATAGTTTAATGGCAAAGTAATTGTAACGTCTAGCCAGAGCAGTCATAAGTAAATAAGTAAAGGACCGCAAGTTACACGACTTACTGTATTAAGCTCGAGCGAGTTTTGCTTCCCGTCGAGCGATGGCTTGTGCAATATTGTAATTCACAAGAAAACCATCCTATTGTGCCTCCCTTGCAAATACAGTTGAGCTCATTGATAATTGCTGCTACTTCCTAGAGATACAGCCAACATTCTTTTAACTTTATTATGCACATCTCGGCACTCCGTATGTTTAGTAATCAGAGCCACGTTGTCTCTGCGGCATAGAAGTGAATACAACTTCACGTTCTGCGCTCTTTTTCAGAGGTAGGTATTTGTCCGGAACTTTCACCTTGGGTATGGACTTTAAGAAAGTGGGCGATAATTACCACCGCAAAATAAAGCAGGAGAGCAAAGATTACACAGGTAATTTTGCAGAGGCTAAGAACAATATTAACCATTTTGGTTAAAGATGGAAACAAACCTGTTTTTTCATGTTGGTTTCGGAGTTTTTTTTTTAACGACCTTTATTGTCACCTTCGCCAAACTGCCGCGCCAGGTGAGTGCCCTACTGAGCGGCCCAGCAAAGCAGGTTGGGACACTGGGTTGCGGGACGATCCGCGGTAACTGGTTGGCTCTCACCAACGGTGCAGTCAACCCTAATTCGATCGAACGGTCAAAATAGCGTCTCAAAATGACGCGGCAAAGTGAACGGAACAATGCTTTTAAACTTCTCAAGTCTCAGTAGCCCACTTAGTTGCCTGATTTTACACTCCCACAGACTTTTAGACAGACTAATACGGAAGTGTAGACGAAATGGGGTAACATCGTATTGTTTACTCTTCGTTGCCACGAACCAATATTCAGCCTGGCGCAACACTTACCGAAAGTAGTGACAGCATCAATTATGGCACATACATGATAACGATATATGAGGTGACAATTTCTTCTAATATCGTTTCTCTTTTCCTTATTAAAATGAATTTCAAGATCTGGCTCGTTTTGTTTGCTTTCAATTTGGTGGCGAGTGCGACCGTACTCGGTCCTCTTGGGTTTGGAATTGCACCCTACGGGGATGATGGCGAGCGAAAGGCAATGTTGGGACACACTATCAAGCTTTCGAAAAGAGCGCCAGATCCAAGGCTCACGAATGACTTCGAGGTGTTTAAAGAGGAATGCGAAGACTATTTGCTGATGGTCCGTGGACTTGTTCAGGACTGGGAGTTTGACAAGGCTAAGTATCTCTCCTTGCTCGACAAGATGAAGAAAAAACTCGAAGTCATCATTGACGCCGTGAATAGTGGGGCTCAAACACCCCAGGCTGAAACCGTTAGCAGTATAAAAGAAACATTCAGCAGGTATTTTGTCACTATGCTGGACTTGGAGAGCGCTACAAGCAGAAGCACTGACTCAATATTGGGCAAGCATTGGAAAGAAAATGAGAAGCATATTATCACTGCTGGCATTCTCGAGCTTACCCTCGTTGAATTCTTTCATTTTGACGGCACCGTCGTTATGAACAAAGAAAGGTGGAACGAAGTCAGTGACAGGGTAGTCAAAACACTTAAGGATTTAAAAATGTTTGGCAAGGACAATGCAGGGACTTGGGAAGGCAAGAAGGTGAAGCAGATTGTGGAGAGGATAGAAGTAATGGTCGCTCAAATCCAGAGTATAGCATCTCGGGAGAAACGTGAGTCGTTTGAGACATTAGAGGACTTATATGCTCAATATTTTTCATGTATCGAGAGATGTGTGAAGGAAAAGATTAATTACTCGACCTACTTCTTTTCGATTAGACCAAAAATGAGGGAATTGAGAAATCTGTTGGTTGAGGAGATACAATACTGGCTCGCGTCACCGAAGTTTTTGGCAAACGCAAGAACCCATATCAATTTTGAGAAGTACGAAAATGTATTAAAAGAGTTGGAAACGTTATATTACACTAAAGGGGCTAAGAACTATATTGGAGAAGTTGCACCTGATGATGCTGACTCTGACACTAGTCTCACCGAGTTGGACGTGCGGGTGTTTCAGGCCAGAGTTAATATCTTGGAAGAGACTTTGTCATTGAGCGAATTTTTTGACTTTAGAGGAAATGTCGTCGGAGAAAGCAACAAATGGGAGAAGAAAAAGAAGACCGTTGATACTTTCTTAACGGAGTTTAGGAGACTCTTGTCCATTCTCGGGCGAAGAGCGGATCAGACGAATAACAAGTGTCGACTTGAGAGATTAGAAGGCAGGTTTTTAGAAGACTACCAAAGCGTGGATAAGGCTCTTGGTGTGGCAAGTATGGATGATGAGGTGCCTTGGAAGTCCAAATTGCGGCAGTTGGCGCAAAAGTCGTTGGCTGCGAGACACTGATAGTTGTAGTGAAGTACGCCAGTGATCTTTGGTGGAAGGTGGTTTTGGGTACTTAGTCACTCAAAAGCGTTCAATCGAATTTTTCGTCCCACGTAGTGATTTACTGACGTGCTGATTTTTGGTGTCTTTATTAATTGCCCTTCCCGAACTGCCACCGAAGGGACATGAAGTGCCTACCATGTGACCGGTCGAAGCATATTGGGGCCCTCGGGTGCGAGACGATTCGATGTTGAGATGGTTAAGACTTATTTTGTAGTGACATCAAACATAAGTAGGGAAGTGGAGCTGTATTTCTATATTTTCATGTAAAACATAGCTGACGTGGGAATTTCCTTAGAGAAGCTCTCGAAAGACCATTTACAACTGGTTTAAGATCAAAAGGAAACATGGGTACAGGGCTCTTTACCTTCAGCGGTGTTTCGGTAAAGTGATGATGATGTGTCACACGAGGCACCCAAGCTCGCACTAGTCGAAACTGCTGCAGAGGAGGTGTGATCCTCGCAATAGTGTGTGACATCTAGCAATTGTTGTTTGTTAACGCAGAACCTGGGCCCTGCAAGTCCTGCACGAACAGGCCCATCATTGTCTGCCAACCCTAGAACTCCAGAATGATATCGGGGAGGTTGCGGCTGCCGCTGTGCTTCAAGACGATGTCTTTGAATCTGCGACCATTGTGCTCGCTCAGGGGATTGTCTTTGAAGAACTCATAGTAAGTGTCCGTAGCAAGCACTTGAGAGAACAAGTCAGCATAGTAGCCACCAGCCACGCCGGCGGCGAGGTGTCTGAAACTCCAGTAGCTTGGGGAGGTTCTCGTTTCCGCGGACAACAACCCCGTCAACTCCTCGCGCAAGCCGTTCCATAGCTGCGGGATGTTCAACTTGACGAACTGCTGTTCCGTCTGCACCGAGTTCACCTCCAAGTCAAAGAGGGCGTGCAGAACTTGCTCGGCGACGGCGAGTCCCCGGTTCACGTTCCTCGTCGCGATCAGCCGGTCGATCATCTCGTCCCGCATCGGCTCGTGTGATATGAAATGGCCCAGGAGCTGCCTGAGCGCGTCTTTGTCCCACGCCCACAACTCGAACAACTGCGACGGGCAGTTGAGAAAGCTTCGAGGCACATTGGTACCCAGGAAAACGACGTGGCGCGTCTCCGAGAGCACGTTTTGCATGGCGTGGCCCAATTCGTAGAGGAACTTTCTGACCTCTTCGTGAGACAACAATAACATGTCCAGCGGCTGTACGTTGCATATCACCACCGAGCCGGCTGTTTTTTTTTTTTTTTTTTATTTCTGATCTTTATTAGCTTCACAGAACTCGGCACTGCCACACGAGGTGGCGGCACTTAGGTCCGACTAATGTCCTGAACCAGAGGAAAGAGGGCCAAAGGCACAGGACGAGACTATTTAAGAGAAACGTAACAGCGAAAAACTCTCAGGAGACTGAAGGGTAAAACCCTAGAGAATTCCTTATGTTTAATCCCCCCTTTTTCCCAGCCGGAGAACTGTCGGACAGGGTCTGAATGAGTGTTTCTGTAATCAGCGCTCGCATACAGAAGGTGGCCAGCCACAGTCAGATGTCTGAGGTGGAGGCGGGGAGGTCGCACGGACCTGCGTGGAATCATGGAGATCTGAGAGCGCGCATAGACGACATATGGCCACGCAGGACACATATGGCCACGTAGGACGCATATGGACCTCAGCTGAGCGGGCAGGGAGAGGCAGCGCACCGCCTCAAGTGACGGTCGCGTGGACCGGAAGGTGTAGCCTCGAGACCCTGCAAGGATTCAGATGGATTGTGGAGCCTAGGCCCACGGATGAACCCCCAACGCATACATCACGAAGTAAAGGGAGAAAAATACGGAAGGCTAGTGCTTGCATCCGCACATCAAGCCCAGTAATCCCCGAACAAGTTACAGTCCAAAGTGCTAAGTCCCTTTCGTTGTTCTGCGCGCAAAACAAATTGGACGAGATACTGCGCGCTATAAGTGTACCAGTGACATTGACGATTTTTTCGCAGTCGACCCAATCGATGACCGTGGACGTCAAATACTGTCACTTCGATTTTTTCTGATTTTTCAAAGCAGCAACTTATATAAATTCCAAACATCTTTCTTGTTATTGGATTTCTATATAATACATCAACTTTTCGAACTTTCCAATCATTGATGAATGCACTTGATTTCATTGGGTACTAATAACTACGGGTATTACATAAAGGTGCTAATGGATATTGTGCTCAAGTATTTACACTAGCCCTGAAGGGGGTGATCCTTTTGATGTCTTTATTAATTACACAGCTCGAACAGCCACCGAGGTGGCATATAGAGCCTTCCGAGTGACCTGGCCTTGGGATCTTCGGATCCGTAGTTAAGAGGGCCGACAGGATTTCCGAGCGTAGTGAGAGCAATCACGATTAGGCCAGACTCGCTGAATTTTTCCATATAGAATATACCCGGGCGCAGCAAATTTTCTTAGAGGACTCCTCCAGAGACAATTCACAATTGATTTCAAATCGACAGGAAGCATGGGTACCGGATCCATCATTTTCGGTGCCGTTTCTGTAAAGAGATGCTCAGACGTGACGCGACGGGACCGCCAAGCTCCCAACCTTCGAGAGTGCTGCGGAGGAGGTGTGAGCCTCGCAACAGTGCGTGACATCTAATATAGTCCTTCATACTCCAGTAATTGCTGTTTGTTAACCCCGAGCCTGGTCATGCAAGTCCTTGACGAACAGGTCCATGTAGAGCGGCCGCTCCATGAACTCATGGAGGGTTTCCAAGATGTCGCGGCTGCCGCCGCTTTTCAAGACAATGTCTCTAAACCTGCGACCGTTCTGCTCGCTCAGGGAGTTGTCTTTGAAGTAGTTGTAGTAGATGTCCGTAGCAATCACATGCGAGAACAAGTCAGCGTAGTAGCCACCAGCCACGCCGTCGGCGAGGTGTCTGAAACTCCAGTAGCCTCGGGAGAAGCTCGTTTCCTCGGAGAACAACCCCGTCAACTCCTCGCGCAAGCCGTTCCATAACTGCGGGATGTATAACTCGGCGAGCTGCTGTTCCGTCTGCACCGAGTTCACCTCCAAGTCAAAGAGAGCGCGCAGAACTTGCTCGGCGACGGCGAGTCCGTGGTTCACGTTCTTTGTCGCGACCAACCGGTCGATCATCTCGTCCGGCATCGGCTCGTGTGATATGAAATGGCCCAGGAGCTGCCTGAGCGCGTCTTTGTCCCACGCCCACAACTCGAACAACTGCGACGGGCAGTTGAGAAAGCTTCGAGGCACATTGGAACCCAGGAAAACGGCGTGGCGCGTCTCCGAGAGCACGTTTTGCATGGCGTGGCCCAATTCGTAGAGGAGCTTTCTGACCTCTTCGTGAGACAATAATAATATGTCCAGCGGCTGTACGTTGAATATCACCACCGAGCCGGCTGGTGACCGGCTGCCGTCGGGCAGGGTGTACGGGGAGAACAAGGCGATATGGCCCGTGTTCTCCTTCTTGTGCCCGCGTTTGCGGGGGTCAATCCAGATCCAGCCCATGAACCTTTCTCGGGGCTCGCCGTGCTGGATGTTCTGGAACACGGCGTACTGAAGCACGCTCTTGTGCCATAATGTCTCCGGGGACACGTTAGCCTGGCGTACGATCTTCAAGTCGAAGAATCTCTCGAACCTCGCGAATATCTTATCGATGGTCTGATAGAGGGGAAAGTACTCCCTGATTTGTTCGTGGTCGACGTGGTACACCTTCTCGTGGAGCATATTCTCGTAGAACAACCGGTCCCAAACGTAAATCTCGTCCGGCTCGTCCATGTCACGGCTTTTTAAGTCGTCTTTCTTGAGCTGGAGTAGCCGCGCCACGTCGGCCTGGGCCAACGGCTGCACGATTTGCCGTACGTCTGTCAAGAACCTTGACACGTCCTCCGGCGTCTGCATCAGGGCCTCTTGCAAGGCATAATGCGCGTAGCTTCCGTAGCCAAGATCCTTAGCGACCTTGAACCGCAAGCTCACCATCTCTTCGAAGAGCCCATCTTTATCATTATATCTCTTAAGACAGCGGAAGTACGTCCGCCGCCGTGCCGACTCGTCGCGGGTGTATTCAAGAACGCGTGCATGGACGGCTGATCGCACCGGGTCCTGTATGTTTTTGCGCCAACACGATTTTGCAGGGCATACGTCCCCCACTCCAGCACCGGCACGTCGGCCAAGTCTTCCGCCGTGAGCATCAAGTAGCCTCGATCTCTCTTGTCGTCCCTAAATCTCGACATCAACGTGTCGAGGTCGGCTCTGAGCACGGAGAGAACTTTCTGCTCCTCAGGCGTTCGGTACAATCCATCGCGGGCACACTTCCGCACCTCCAACTGCAAAAACCTCCGGGACTCCGCGTCGGTGGCGTGCTCGTCGTGCTGGACCTGGAACCACACCGTGCGGAACTTTTGGGCCAAAGCAGTGCGCACGCTGGTGGTACGATCGTCAATAGCCGGAATCATGGGCTTGGCCCCGGTCTGAATTTGTGCTGACGACGTCGTGGAGAGGTATAACTGGACGAGGGGCCTGATGTACGAATCTTTGTTATCGAACATCAAAAACGGGTCCAAAACGTTGGACACTGACGGGTTCTTCTCCGAGGAGATCTTGCTCGTGAGCACCCTTACGTCGTGATCCCACCAATTTACCATCTTTCTTATTTGGCTCATGGACTTGTTCAAAGTTGTAGGCATGGTGTAAAATTCGGCCAATAGTTCGTAGTAAGCATTGGAGAAGGGTGGTGTCGCGAGCCCGCTTGTGGCGAGCGTGGCGAGAGCGACGAAAAACGCGAGTATTATTGTGGCCATTAGTCTACACTGCGTAGCCCGGCGAAAAGCGCAGCCAGGGCAACCTACTTATACCTCGGTCGCATCCAGCCAAGCACGTGTTGTTGTGGTCCGCAAATCTGGGATAGCTGGTGCGATGTGGCGCGAGCCTGCCGAAACAAGTTGCGGAAACAATTGTGAGAACAATAGCGTGACGGCTAAGCAGGAACTGCGCTGTCTAGAATTTCCTTGGTTGTTCGATGTAGCGATTCCAGCGTGAGGGTATGATTCCCCTCTATTGAGGTTAGACGTGTCTTCAGCACTTGCAGGTGGTGTTGTACAATGGCTGGTATGTCGATTCCAGGCGTCTTGACCATGCACGCCGCGTTGTAGCTGGTAGCCAAGGTTGAAAGAATGCAAGCTACTACTTTTGTAAACTTCCCCGTCAACCTCCTAAGAAGGATACATCGGCAAGCAACACAGCAAGATGTAGGCCAGTGTTAGTGGTTGCAAAAAGCGTGCATAGCTAAGTGTAGGGGAGGTGATGTGACAAGGTGAAGAAGGACAAGCAGAGACAACTAAGAGGTAAGAGCACGTACGGTCGAACTAGGGGATAGAGTTGAGAGGCAAAGAAGGAAATGTGTAATGTGCTGAACAAGTAATGAACAGGTAAGGAGCATAAAGCGGGAGAGTGGGATTCAAGAGGCGAGCGCGATGGGTTCGTGGGGTAGGATGAAGAGTGGAGGGGTTGAAAGAGAGGGGGAGAGGATCAGAGGGGAGCGAGAAGAGTGTGTACCGAGAGTTGGTGAGTGACGGGTTAGCACCGAATTTATAGGGAAGGTTTAAAAAAAGAAATTTGAATAGCTTGGGTAAATGGTTTATTTGATAAAGGGGACGGAGTGGCAGACAAGCGGTAGAAGTGCAGGATAGTTGCGAAGGTAGAGGAAAATAATAGAGAAGGAGACGAAAAAAAGGAGAAGAATAAGAAAAGGGGAACGGAAAACTGGGAAAAATCAGGAACTTGGGGAAGGGACTACAGGAAGGGCCTACGGGAAGCTATGTGTGTTGGATGAGCAGGAAGACAATAGGACTTGGAGGTGGTAGCGCGAAGGGAGATAACGGTGAAAGACAGACTGCAGGATGTTCAGCAGTTGGGATGGCGACGAGACTCACGAGCGTAGTTAAAGAAATTAGGGGGAGAGAAGCCGTATATTTATATGGCCTATACCTAAATGCAGGAGATTCCATAGAGTACTCCTCGCCAAAGCCGATTTGCAATTGTCTTTAAATCGAAAGGATGCATGAGTACCCCGCTTTTTTGTTTTGCGCAGTGATTCTGCAAATTGATAATTGTGGTGTGATAATGCTTTGGGCTATGGTCTTGTTGCTATTTCGGCTAAGCTTTTGTTCTATCTTTCTTTTCGCAGCCTGCAATTGTCGATCAAAGCAGCGCGCTGCACGTGCCCACAGCCGGAGGATCAGCCGCACGGCCGTTGCGACAGAAAACGCCAGTAGGAAGACAAGAAAAGTAATAGGGCCTTGTGTGGGAAAAGCATGCCAAGAAACTGTAAGAAAGATTTGCATTCCATTTCCGAGGCAGTGCGAGATGGGCCGAGTTGTGGTGAGCACCGCATATGTTGCAAACAGGAAGTGGATGGGAGAAGAAAGCGCACTAAGGAGAAGATGGGACAATATTAAACTAGGGGAAAGACCAAAAGATTTTCCGGGTGCAAAGGGATGGTGTTTTCTTCAGAGAATGGCTACACAGGTGAGGACTCTGGGGTGTGCGAAATTTTGCCATGACTAGCTGCTAGCCAACGGCGTTTTCCGGTCACCATGATCGAGCGGTCGTACGAGTGTCTTACAATCGCGCAGCCTAGTGAATCCGAACAATGGACTTAATGTATTCAGGGCCGTGTGGGCCTTTTCATTGTCTAAAGTCTCACTCAGACAGAATTTCGCTGAACATGGAAGTATAGACGGCGTCGAGTGACTCCTATTGTTCAGTCGTCGTTGCCATTACCAAATTTCACGTGGCTTATCGAAAGCAGTGAAAGCATACCTCGACGAGATATAGGACATAGCACTATAGAATGAGACAGCTTACTCTCCAGTCGTTTTCTCTTTTCCTCATTAAATGAATTTTAAGATCTACCTCGTTTTGTTCACTTTCAATGTAGTGGCGAGTGCGGCCATGTTGAGTCCACGCGGGTTTGCAATTGAACCGTACAGGGATGATGTTGAGCGCAAGACATTGTTGGGAGACTCTATCGAGCTTTCAAAAAGAGCTCCAGATCCGGCAGAGGATGCAAGCGTCTGGAGAGCCTGGGCTGAGTATAAAGCTGAATGCGAAGAGTTATTGCAGATGATGCGTGGACTCGTTCCGGATGGTGATGATCGGTTGAACGGTACCATGTTTGATTCCATAAGTGGGAGTATCGATAGAAAATGGTACGCTATTGTTACTGCCATGGAGAGTTTTTCTCAAACGCCGTTCGCCCAAATCGTTAGCAAAGTTGAAGACGCCTTCAACGGGTATATGTCTGCAATCCAGGAGATAAGGAACGCACTTGCACGCTTGAGAAATCGCAGCGGGCAGAATGAGAGAGATGTGAAAGTTATCAAAGCAGGCGTCCTCGAGCTTGCGCTTGTTGAATTCTTTGATTTTGACGGCAGTGTCGCCATAAACATGCAAAAGTGGAAGGACATCCGCGGTATGGTATACAGAACACTTAATGAACTAAGAATATATCTCAAATCCAACTTGGAATGCAACTACGTGGGGCAGATTGTGATGAGGATAGAAGCAAAGGTTGATCAAATCAGGAACTTTTCAAATCGTGAGGAAACAAGAAGTTCGTACGATTCACGCGCAGCTACTTTCTTTCGCAAGGTTTCTCGTGAGAAACTGAAGAAGTTGAAACGCAGGGTGCCTAACAAGGTTCCTCGGATTGAGAAGGAAAAGTGGACCGAACTCAGCACGGTAATCGAAAAACTTAAGGAAGCAAGAATGCATGCTAAGGACGATAACAACGGGAGGGCGATGGAGATCGTTGAGAGGATGGAAGCGTAATTTCACCAATTGCAGAGTGGAGGAACTCGTGAGAAAGTGGAGTAGTTCGAGATGAAATAGAGCATTTATTGTCATTATTGCTGATGTATCGAAGCACGTGTTCTCCAATATATATTAAGTTTACCTCCCTGAGATGCCGGCGTAGTGGTGTGGAGTGCCTACCAAGTGGCCCCGGCGTTGGGACCCTCGGATCCGCAGTTGTGATGGCCAACGAGATTGACGACCGTAGTGAGAGCAATCACAAGTAGGGCAGAAGAGTTGCATGTCTATGATTTCATATGGAATATACCCGGATGCGGCAGAACTCTTTAGAGAACACCTCCAAAGACATATCACAATTGATTTCAAATCCACAGGAAGCATTAGTTTTTTTTTCTGATCTTTATTAGCTTCACAGAATCCGGCACAGCCACACGAGGTGGCAGCACTTAGGTCCTACTAATGTCCTGAACCAGAGGAAAATTGGCCAAAGGCACAGGACGAGAGTATTTAAGAGAAACGTAACAGCGAAAACCCCTCAGGAGACTGAAGGGGGAATGCCCGAGAGAAACCCCCAGCAGTACCCTTTTGCCCAGCCGGAGAACCGTCGTACGGGATGTGAAAGCGTGTAGGTAGAGCGCAAGTGTATGAAGAGGGGAGATCTTGTCGCTGAGGGCGCTTGTATCGTAAATACACTCTCTGACTGTCAGTATTATCTCGGTCGGGTCCATCTTCACCTTGGTCGGCATTGTATACATTTCAGCCAATACTTCGTAGTAAGCATTGGAGAAGGGTGGTATCGCGAGTACGCTTGTGGCGAGCGATGCGAGAGCCACGAAAAATGCGAGTATTTGTGTGGCCACTGGTATACACTGCGTGTTCCCGCGAAAGGGGCAGCCAGGGCAACCTATTTATACCTCTGACACATCCAGCCAAGCGCGTGTTGTTGTGTATCTCAAGTCTGCGGTAGCCGTGCGATACTGTGGTAGCCTGCCGGAACAAAGTTGCGAAAACAATTTTGAGAATAGTCCTCGGAAGCTTGCGCGAGACGGCTAAGCAGGAGGCGCGGTGTGTGTTGTTTTCTGTGACTGCACGGAGCATCGATTTCAGCATTATGGCCGCGCGCATCTCTATTGGCGTTAGGCATGGCCTGGGTTCTTGCATGTCGGGTATACAATGGCTTACGGTGGAGCAGGCACCACGGCGCACACTAAAATTTCATCAATTTGAAGAAACTGCGACGTTCACAGAAAAGCAGGAGTTGTGCAGCGAAGCAATATGCTGCCGCCGTGGCCACATAGCATTAGTGTAAGTGGTTGCAAAAAGCGCGCATAGCCAAGTGTAGGGAAGGTGATGTGACAAGGTGAAGAAGGACAAGCAGAGACAAGTAAGAGGTAGGAGGATAAAACGGGAAAGTGGAGGGATTTAAGAGAGGGGGGAGAGAATCAGGGGGCGCAAGAAGAGAATGTATCCAGATTTGGAGAATGTTGGAGATGGCACCGAGTTTATAGGGAAGGTTTCTAATTGAATAGTTTTGGTAAATGGTTTATTTGATAAAGGGAACTGAGTGGGAATTCGCAGGCAAGTCGTAGAAGTGCAGGATAGTTGCAAAGGTAGAGGAGAATAATAGAGAAGGAAGAGAAGAAAAGATAAAGAATATGAAAAGGGAAACAGAAAACTGGGAAAAATCAGGAACTAGGGAAAGGGACTACGGGAAGGGCCTACGGGAAGCTATGTGTGTTGGATGAGCAGGTAAACAAGAGGACTTGGAGGTGGTTGCGCGACGGGAGATAACGGTGAAAGACAGACTGCAGGATGTTCAGCAGTTGGGATGGCGACGAGACTCACGAGCGTAGTTAAAGAAATTAGGGGGAGAGAAGCCGTATATTTATATGGCCTATACCTAAACGCAGGAGATTCCATAGAGTACTCCTCGCCAAAGCCGATTTGCAATTGTCTTTCGATTGGCAGGAAGCGTGAGAATCCGGCTTTTTTGTTTTGCGCGGTGATTCAGCAAAGTGACAGTGGCGGTGTGATAAGGTGCGTTGGGTTATTTTCTCCTGCTCCTATTTCGTCTAAGCTGACTCTTTCTTTCGATCATGGTACTTTCCGAGACTAACGAGACTGTGAGGATTCAGGGGTGAGGGAGGTTCTGCAGCGACTGGATGTCTCGCTAATGGCGCTTTCAAGTCACTTTGATCGAGCAGTTGACGTAGTCTCTCAATATGACGCGCAACTGGAACAATGCTTTAGCATGTCCGAGTAGGATTTCAAAATGACGCTGCAAGGTGGATCCGTAACAATGGCTTTAAACTTTTCAAAACTAAGATGGCCACTCAGTTGCTTGCTTTTACACTCCACCGGACCTTTGCGCCGGACCAACAAGGAAGTATTGACGCGGCCTTGAGTAACGTCCTATTGTTCAGTCTAGATTGCCATGAACCGAAATTCACCATGGTGCTCATCAAAAACAGTGGCCGCACACCATGATGTCATTTAACATATGGGTTTATAACGTGACAAATTCCGCTCCTGTCCTTTCTTTTTCGTCATTAAAATGAATTTTAAGATCTACCTCGTATTGTTCGCTTTCAATGTGGTGGCGAGTGGGGCCATGTTGAGTCCACGCGGGTTTGCAATTGAACCGTACAGGGATGATGTTGAGCGCAAGACATTGTTGGGAGACTCTATCACGCTTTCGAAAAGAGCTCCAGATCTGGCAGGCTTGTGGAGAGCATGGGTTGAGTATAAAACCGGATGCGAAGAGTTATTGCAGATGATGCGTGGACTCGTTCAGGACGGTCAGTTGAACCATGATACGCTTGAATCCTTAAGTGTGGATAGAAAATTAGACGCCATTGTTATTGCCAGGGAGAGGTTGACTCAATCGCCGTTCGCCCCAATCGTTAGCAAAGATGAAGACACATTCAACAGGTATAGGTCTGCAATCCAGGAGGTAAGGACCGCAGTTACACGCATGAAAGATGGCAGCGGGCCGTGTGGGAGGGACCTGGAAGTTATCAAAGCAGGCGTCCTCGAGCTTACGCTTGTTGAATTCTTTAATTTTGACGGCAGTGTCACCGTGAACAGGCAAAATTGGAGGAACATCCGCGCTAGGGTATACAGAACACTTGATGAATTAAGAATATATCTCAAATCCAACTTGGAATGCGACTACGTGGGGCCAATTGTGAAGAGGATAGAAGCAATGCTTGAACAAATCCAGAACGTTACAGATGATGAGGTAACGGAGGAGTTCGCACGGTTCTAGCGCTGGTACTTTCGCGAGCTTCATCGTTAATTGAGAAGGTAGAAACGGTCCACGCCCAGGATGCTTAGCAAGGTTCCTCGGATTGAGAAAGGAAAAGTGGAAAGAACTTAGCAGCACCGTAATCGATACACTTGAGGAAGTAAGAATACATGCTGAGGTCGATAAGAACGAGAGGGCGAGGGAGATTGTGGGGAGGATGGAAGCGGAGGTTGACCAATTGCAGAGTGGAGGAACTCGTGAGAAAGTGAAGTAGTTTGAGGTGAATTAGAGCCTATACTGTTATTATCGCTGATGTGTCGAAACACGTTTTCTCCAATATATATTGAGTTTACGTCCCTGAGGTGCCGGCGTAGTTTTTTTTTTCTTTTTTTTTTTGATCTTTATCTGCTTCACAGAATCCGGCACAGCCACACGAGATGGCGGCACGTAGGTCCTACTAATATCCTGAAGCAGACGAAAATAGGCCAAAGGCACAGGACGAGACCACGTTAGGTCCCCTTGGCTTTGGAGTTGAACCCTATGGGGATGATGGTGAGCGCAAGATAATATCTGAAGACACTTTCAAGCTTTTGAAAAGAGGGCCAGAAGCAGCAGACTTTCAGGGCTTGTACGGTGAATATTGCTCATGTACGGAAAAGATTGCGAATGAGAAGATGGAGATAGCAGATGGGAGCCTCGTTTCGATGGAGATGAGAGTAAGGAGATTTAGAGACAAGGTGGACGAGAGAATGCCATATTGGCTCTCGTCGCCGCACTTTTTGGCGGGCTTAAAAACCTATGAGACGTTTGAGAAGTGTGCAATTGTGATAAAAGAGCTGGATGCGTTATTATGGGACAAAATTCAAAAGGGCATTACAAGAGTAAGTGCTAATACAGACTCTGACAATATTTCCAAGCGTCTTGAGTTGCGAATGTTAGAGACCAGAACTGAAATCTTGAAAGTGACTTTATTATTGAGCGAGTTTTTTTGACTTTAGACGTATTATAGTCGGAGAAAGCAACAAATGGGAGGAGAAAAAGAAGGATATTGATCTACCACGCATTCGGAGATTCATTTCCGAGCTCGGGGAAAATGAGGAAAAAATGTGGGAGAAGAATAAACTTGAGGAATTATTAAAGGAGAAGAATAAGCTTGAGGAATTATTAGAGGAGCTTGTGCATGACTACGAAAGCGTGGATCAGGTACTTGGCGTGGCACATTGAAGCACAAAGAATGACTGGATGCAAGACAATGATATTGTTATGGCCCACAGAGGAGGTAGATGGGTACGTATATTTAGTGATATTCATAAGTGTTTAGTTGAATTTGCAGCCGGTAATAATTCAAAGTCGGTGAACGGCTAGGTGTCAAAGTTGTATTAGTTTTTTTTTTCTGATCTTTATTAACTTCACAGAATCCGGCACTGCCACACGAGGTGGCGGCACTTAGGTCCTACTAATGTCCTGAAGCAGAGGACAATAGGCCAAAGGCACAGGACGAGACTATTTAAGAGAAACGTAACAGCGAGAAACTCTCAGGAGACTGAAGAGGGAATACCGGAAAGAAACCCCCGGCAGTAGCCTTTTGTCCAGCCAGAGAGCCGTCGTACGGGACGTGAAAGTGTGTAGGTAGAGCGCAAGTGTATGAAGAGGGGAGATCTTGTCGCTGAGGGCGCTTGTATCGTAAATACACTCTCTGATTGTCAGTATTATCTCGGTCGGGTCCATCTTCACCTTGGTCGTCATGGTGTACATTTCGGCAAATACTTCGTAGTAAGCATTAGAGAAGGATGGTATCGCGAGCACGCTTGTCGCGAGCGATGCGAGAGCCACGGAAAACCCGAGTATTATTGTGCCGTTGGTCTACACTGCGTGGCCCCGCGAAAGGGGCAGTCAGGGCAACCTACTTATACCGCTGACACATCCAGCCAAGCGCGTGTTGTTGTGGATTTCAAGTCTGCGGTAGCCGTGCGATACGGTGGTAGCCTGCCGGACACGCAGCTTAGTGAATCCGAATAATGGAGTTAATGTAATCAAGGCCGGGTGGGCCGTTTCATTGTCTAAAGTCGCACTCCGACGGACTTTCGCAGGACAGGGAAGTAAAGACGGTGTCATTTAACCTTCTATTGTTTAGTATCCGTTGTCATGAGCCAAAATTCACCCTGGTGCCTACCGAAGGTAGTAACAGCACACAATGGTGACATACATCATAACGCTAAATAAGACGACAGATTCTTACGTTATCCTTTTTTTTTCCGCATTAAAATGAATTTTAAGATCTACCTCGTTTTGTTCGCTTTCAATGTGGTGGCGAGTGCGGCCATGTTGAGTTCCCGCGGGATTGCAATTGAACCGTACAGGGATGATGTTGAGCGCAAGACATTGTGGGGAGACTCTATCAAGCTTTCGAAAAGAGGGCCAGATGCAATTCGCAAAGATGACAATAAGGTCCAGGCTATGGCCACTGCCGAGAAAGATGACAACAAAATCCAGACTATTGCCAATCCCGAGAAAGATGAGGACGAAAATCTGGGTATTGAGCCGCCACAGGCACCCACAAATTTTATGCGCCCATCCAACTTGGGCAAAGATAGTGGAAATATGTTTATTGGTGGTCTCAACTGGGATACCACTGAAGACGGTATGGTCGCCTACTTTTCCAAGTATGGAGAAATTCTGCACTGTACTATCGTGAAAGATTCTGCCACTGGCAGATCCCGTGGATTCGGATTTTTGGACTTTAAAGACCCAAGAGCAGTAGATGAAGTCAGTAAAAAGGAGTACATCTTGGATGGTGCATTGATTAACCCAAGAAGAGCAATTGGCAGAGAAGAACAGGGCAAGGTCGGGAAGATCTTTGTCGGTGGTATTCATCCATTAGTTTATGAAAAAGACCTCATTGATTTTTTCTCTGGATTCGGCCGTGTAATCGAAGCTCAGCTATTGATTGATAAGGATACAGGAAGATCAAGGAGTTTCGGGTTCATCACATTTGATTCATCAGATGCTGTAGATAGAGTCTGTGTTAACAAATATTTGACCTTAAAGGGCGAAGCAATGACAGTCAAGCGGGCCGAGCCTAGACGCCAACACCAACAAAATCAACATCAATAGCAACAGCAACATCAGGCGACTAGCGGGGCACAGCAGGGCGACGAAACTTCCAATGAGTATCCTGAGCAGCAGCCATTGAACCCACAGCAACAAGCATCTGATGGAGAACTGAGCAACGAGGCTACGAATACAAGACCCGAACCCACTGCAGTGACTCGCCCAGACGGACCGTACAATCCATACGGAAACCCGTATGGACAATACCAGGTGCATTTTGGCCAGAACCAGCCAAACTTTCAGGGCGCTACTCCTGAGATGATGCAGGAGTACTGGCAGAGAATGCAGTGATACTTATATCAGCAGCAACAGCAACAACAGGCGACTGGCGGAACGCAGCAGGGCGACGGAACTTCCAATGAGTATCCTGAGCAGCAGCCATTTAACCCACAGCAGCAAGCATCTGGTGGAGAACTGAGCAACGAGGCTACGAATACAAGACCCGAACCCCCAGCAGTGACTCGCCCAGACGGACCGTACAATCCATACGGAAACCCGTATGGACAATACCAGGTGCATTTTGGCCAGAACCAGCCAAACTTTCAGGGCACTACTCCTGAGATGATGCAGGCGCGCGGCTTAGTGAAACCGAACAATGGGGTTAATGTATTCAAGGCCGCGTGGGCCTTCCCATTGTTTAAAGTCTCACTCCGACAGACTTTCGCTGAACATGGAAGTAAAGACGGCATCGAGTAACAACCTATTGTTTAGTCGTCGTTGCCAAGAAAAAAATTACAAGTTGCTTAGCGAAAGCAGTGGCAGCATACCTCGATGGGATATAAGCCATAGAGCTATATAATGAGACAGTTTCGTCTCTAGTCATTTCCTCTTTTCCTCATTAAAATGAATTTTAAGACTTACCTCGTTTTGTACGCTTTCAATGTGGTGGCCAACGCGGCCGTGTTGCGTCCCGTTGGGTTTGGAATTGAAGGCAAAGGGGACAACGTTGAGCGCAAGACAATGTTGGGTGGCGGTATGACGCTTTCGAAAAGAGCTCCAGATGCAGCAGAGGATGCGAGGCTCGCGAGAGATTTCGAAACGTTCAAAGAAGCAAGCAAAGGGTACTTGGAGTCGCTCTGTGATCTCGGTCGGATCTGGGACGAGGACCAAACTTTTAATGATGTGATCATCAACTTGATTGACAGAGAATGGAAGGCCGTCTCTCGTGCCGGGAAGTTTTTAGGTCAAACACCGTTGGAGGAAACCGTTAGGCGCATCGAAGACACATTGTCCGCGCACCGCAGGACTGTGAATATGATGGTGATCGTTACAAGAGCGTTCGCAGGGCGACCTCTCCCCGAAGATTCTAAGGCCTACCATATAGTCAATGCTGGCATACTCGAACTTTCCCTTATTGAATTCTTTAATTTTGACGGCACGGTCGTTCCGAATAAGGAAAAATGGAACAGAATCAGTGACGGGGTTAACAAAACACTTCAGAGACTAAAGGCGATTACGACGGACACAGACGAGCAAACCCAGGCGTTGAAGCCGATTGTGGAGAAGATAGAAGCAATGGTTGACCAAATCCAGAGCGTTGCATCTCTTGAGAAACTGGAGAAGGTTGAGACGGTTAACGCGTAGGGTGTTTCGCAAGGTTCCTCGGATTGAGAAAGGAAAGGAGTAGCGAACTCAGTAGCACGGTAATCGAAATGCTTGAGGAAATATGAATGCATGCTAAGGGCGATAACAAAGGGAGGGCGATGGAGATTGTGGAGAGGATGGAAGCTGAGGTTGACCAATTGCAGAGTAGAGGAACTCGTGAGAAAGTGGAGTAGTTTGAGGTGAATTCGAGCTTATATTGTCAATATTTCAGATGTATCGAACACGTTTTCCTCAATATATATTGCGTTTACCTCACATTTTTATATTTTTTTTTTTGATCTTTATTAGCTTCACAGAAGCCGGCACTGCCACACGAGGTGGCGGCACGTACATTCTACTAATGTCCTGCAGCAGACGAAAATAGGCCAAAGGCACAGGACGAGACCACGTTAGGTCCCCTTGGCTTTGGAGTTGAACCCTATGGGGATGATGGTGAGCGCCAGATAATATCTGAGGACACTTTCAAGCTTTTGAAAAGAGGGCCTGAAGCAGCAGACTTTCAGGGCTTGTATCGTGAATATTGCTCATGTACGGAAAACATTGCGAATGAGAAGATGGAGATAGAAGATGGGAGCTTTGTTTCGATGGAGATGAGAGTAAGGAGATTGAGAGACAAGTTGAACGAGTGAATGCCATATTGGCTCTCGTCGCCGCACTTTTTGGCGGGCTTAAAAACCTATGAGACGTTTGAGAAGTGTGCAATTGTGATAAAAGAGCTGGATGCGTTATTATGGGACAAAATTCAAAAGGGCATTACAAGAGTAAGTGCTAATACAGACTCTGACAATATTTCCAAGCGTCTTGAATTGCGAATGTTAGAGACAAGAACAGAAATCTTGAAAGTGACTTTATTATTGGGCGAGTGTTTTGACTTTAGACGTATTGTAGTCGGAGAAAGCATCAAATGGGAGGAGAAAAAGAAGGATTTTGATGTATTCTTAGACAGGTTGAATGGGCTCTTGTGCGATCTCAAGCAAACACCCAAGAAAATACCCGATCTGTTTAGGAAGTCTGAACATGAGATAGACTTGCTTCTAGACGACTACCGAGGAGTGGATAAGATTCTAGGCGTGGCACATTGAAGTTTGAGTAAGCCGGCGCAGGAAGAATGAAAACGTGGGAGACAGCGACAGTTGTGGGGAGTGCAGTGATGAATTAATTAAGGGAGCGCATTGGTGTTAGTGGAATAGGGTATATAGCCAAATTCAGAAGAGAAGAGAAGATTTTTTGAGGCAAGTATTGATTTACAGCGAGTGAATGGTAGTGATTAATGATCTAGCGCGTGAGCAGGGTCGAGGTTGGGAAAACGAAGCAGAGCTTGTAAAGTTCGCGAAATAGATTTGAAGAAAAGCCCGAGAAGACAGGTACAAGATAAGAGAGAAGGAAAGAGAGAAGGAAAGAGAGAAGGAAATAGAGAGGGAAGAAGAGGAGGGAGAAGAAGACTTGAATTTTAAAGGAGTGGTTGAAAAGAAAATAGAATTTTCGAAAATTAAAGTTGGCAAATGAAACAGGATGGAGTTTTTTTTCTCTCTTTTTTTTTTCAGGGATCTTTATTTAGTTAATCTCTCTGAACCACCACCGACTGCATGGAGGGCCTACCGAGTGACCCAGCCTTGGGACCTCGGATCGGCATTCGTGATGGCCAACGAGATTCCCGACCGTAGTGAGAGCAATCAAAAGTAGGGCAGACGCGCTGCATGTCTATGGTTTCATATAGAATATACCCGGATGCGGAGGATTTCTTTAGAGAATTCATCCAAAGACAGTTCACAATCATTTGCAAATCGACAGAAAGCATGGGTACAGGGCTCTTTAACTTCAGCGATGTTTCTGTAAAGTCATGTAAAGTCATGCCGATGTGTCACACGAGGCACCGAAGCTCGCACCCTTCGAAAATGCTTCGCAAGCGGTGTGAGCCTCGCAATTGAGTGACCTCCGAAAAGTACCATCCAGTCTAGCAAGCGTAGTTTGTTAATCCGGAGCTTACCACTGCAAGTCCTGGACGACACGGTTCATGTCGATCTGTGGTCCCACGAACTCCTGGATGGTATCGGGGAGGTTGCGGCTCCCGCCCCTCTTCAAGACGATGTCTCTAAACCTGCGGCCATTCTGCTCGCTCAGCGGATTGTCTTTGAAGAACTTGTAGTAGATTTCAGTGGCAAGCACATCAGAGTACAAGTCAGCGTAGTAGCCACCAGCCACGCCGTTGGCGAGGTGCCTGAAACTGCCGTAGCCTGGGGAGGTATTCGTTTCCCCGGAATGCAAGCCCGTCAACTCCTCGCGCAAGTCGTTCCATAACTGCGGGATGTTCAACTCGACGAGCTGCTGTTCCGTCTGCACCGAGCTCACCTCCAAGTGGAAGAGGGCGTGCAGAACTTGCTCGGCGACGGCGAGGCCGCGGTTCACGTTCCTCGTCCGGACCAACCGGTCGATCATCTCGTCCGGCATCGGCTCGTCTGATATGAAATGGCCCAGGAGCTGCCTGAGCGCGTCTTTGTCCCACGCCCACAACTCGAACAACTGCGATGGGCAGTTGACAAAGTCTCGAGGCACATTGGTACCCAGGAAAACAGCGTGGCGCGTCTCCGAGAGCACGATTTGCATGGCGTGGCCCAATTCGTAGAGAATCTTTCTGACCTCTTCGTGAGACAACAATAATATGTCCAGCGGCTGTACGTTGCATAACACCACCGAGCCGGCTGGTGACCGGCTGCCGTCGGGCAGGGTGTACGGAGAGAACAAGGCGATATGGCCCGTGTTCTCATTCTTAATCTCGCGTTTATGAGAGTCAATCCAGATCCAGCCCATGAACTTTTCTCGGGGCTCGCCGTGCTGGATGTTCTGGAACACGGCATACTGAAGCACGCTCTCGTACCACAATGTCTCCGGGGACACGTTAGTCTGGCGAACGATCTTCAAGTCGAAGAGCCTCTCGAGCATCGCGAATATCTTATCGATGGTCTGATAGAGGGGAAAGTACTCCCTGATTTGCTCGTGGTCGACGTGGTACTCCTTCTCGAGGAGCATATTTTCGTAGAACAACCGGTCCCAAACGTAAAGCTGGTTCAGCTCGTCCAAGTCACGGCTTCTTAAGTCGTCATTCTTGAGTTGGAGTAGCCGTGCGAGGTCGGCCTGGGCCAACGGCCGCACGCTTTGCCGCACGTCTGTCAAGAACCTTGACACTTCCTCCGGCGTCTGCATCTGGGCTTGTTGCAAGGCATAGTGCGCGTAGTTTGCATATCCAAGACGATTAGCGATTTTGAGCCCTAAGCTCACCATCTCCTTGAAGCGTTCAACGTTTTTGTTATACCTTCCAAAACAGTGGATGTACGCGTGCCGCCGCGCCGACTCGTTGCGGGTGTACTTCAAGAACGCGCTCATGGACGACCGATCGCACCAGGTCATGTGTTTTTTGTCGCCAGCTTTGTTAGCCATTACTTGTGGTCCCCAGTCCAGCGCCGGTACGTCGGCCAATTCATCCTCTGTGAGCTTCAAATACCTTCGATTGTTCGTCATGTCGCGCAAGTTTAAGTGCGACGTGAACGTGTCGAGGTCGGCCTTGAGCTTGGAGAGCCCTTTCTGCTCCTCAGGCGGTAGGTATAACCCTTCGAGTGTGCACTTCCACACCTCTAACTCCAAAAACCTGTGGGATTCCGCGTCGGTGGTGTGCTCGTCGTGCTGGATCTGGAACCACACCGTGAGGAACGTTTGGGCCAAAGCAGTGCGCACGCTAGTAGTATCATCGTCAAAAGCCGGACTCACGAGCTCGACTTCATTCTGAATGTAATATGTCCGTCCCGCGGACACGTATAACTGAAGGAGGGGTCTGATGTACGAATATTTATTATCGAACATCTAAAACGGGTCCAACACGTTGGACACCGACGGGTTCTTCTCGGCGGAGATTTGGCTCGTGAGCCCGCTTATGTCGCGAGCCCATACATCTACCATCATTCTTATGTCACGCGCGGACTTGTTCAACGTGGTCGGCATGGTGTACAGTTCGGCCAATACTTCGTAGTAGGCATTGAGGAAGGGTGGTGTCGCGAGCGCGCTTGCGGCGAGCGAGGCGATAACCACGAAAAACGCGAGTATTATTGTGGCCATTGTTGTACACTGCGTAGCCCCGTGAAAGGGGCAGCCAGGGCAACCTACTTATACCTCTGTCACCTCCAGCCAAGCAAGAGTTGTTGTGGACATCAAATCTGGGGTAGCTCGTGCGAAATGGCACGAGCCTGCCGGAACAAGTTGCGAAAACAATTGTGAGAACAATAACGTGACGGCTAAGCAGGGAGTGCGTTGTCCAATATTTCCCCTGCGTTGTCTAATATTTCCCCTAACTGTTCATGCAGGTTCTAGCGTGAGGGTATGATTCCTCTCTATTTGGGCTAGGCATGTCTTCTGTTCTTGCAGGTGGTGTTATATAATGGTAGATATGTCGGTTCCATGCTTCTTGATCAGGCAGGCCGCGTTGTAGCTGGAAGCCAAGTTTAAAGGAATGCAGACCACCACTTCTGTAACTTCCCCGTCTACGTGCTAAAAAGGATACGGCGGCAAGTAACACAGCAAGATATGCTCCAGTGTTAGTGATTGCAAGGAGAACGCATAGCTAACTATAGGGGAGGTGATGTGACAAGGTGAAGTAGGACAAGTAGGGGCAAGTAAGAGGTAGAAGCACGAATGGTCGGAGTAGGGGAAAGATTTGAGAGGCAAAGAAAGAAATGTGTAAGGTGCGGAACAAGTAATGAACTGGTAAGGAGCATAAAACGGGAGAGTAAGATTCAAGAGGCGAGGGCGAGGTGCTCGTGGGGTAGGATGAAGAGTGGAGGAGGTGAAAGAGAGGGAAAGCACATTAGAAGGGAGCGAGAAGCGATCGTATCGAGAATTGGTCTGTGTCGAGATGGCACTGAATTGATGGGAAGTTTTAAAAAAAGAAATTTGAATAGTTTGGGTAAATTGTTTGTTTGATAAAGAGGACAGAGTGAGAATTCGCATCCAAGTCGTAGAAGTGCAGGATAGTTGCGAAGATTGAGGAAAATAATAGAGAAGGAAGCGAAAAAAAAGGAGAAGAATACGAAAAGGGGAACGGAAAACTGGGAAAATCGAGCTGGGGGAAGGGACTACAGGACGGGCCTACGGGAAGGTATGTGTGTTGGATGAGCAGGTAGACAAGAGGACTTGGAGGTGGTAGCGCGAAGGGAGATAACGGTGAAAGACTGACTGCAGGATGTTCAGCAGTTGGGATGGCGACGAGACTCACGAGCGTAGTTAAAGAAATTAGGGGAGAGAAGCCGTATATTTATATGGCCTATACCTAAACGCAGGGTATTCCATAGAGTACTCCTCGCTAAAACCGATTTACAATTGTCTTTAGATCGACAGGAAGCATGAGAACCTTGCTTTTTTGTTTTGCGCGGTGATTCTGCAAAGTGATAATGGCGGTGTAATAAGGTGCGTTGGATTATTCTCTCCTGGTCCTATCGCGTCTAAGCTGACTCTTTTTTTCGATCATGGTACCCTCCGAGACTAACGAGACTATGAAGATTCGGGGGTGAGGAGGTTCTGCAGCGACTGCATGTCTCGACAACCGCGCTTTCAAGTCACTTTGATCGAGCAGTCGGCGTAGTCTCCAAAATGACGCGCAACTGGAACAATACTTTAAACTGCATGACCGGGTAGCATTTCAAAATGACGTGCATGGTGGATCCGTAACAAAGGCTTTAAACTTTTCAAGACTAAGATGGCCACTCCGTTTCTAGCTTTTACATTCCACTGAACCTTTGTGCTGGACCAACAAGGAAGTATTGACGGCCTCGTGTAGCATCTTAATGTTTAGTCGTCGTTGCCAAGAACCAAATTTCACGTTGCTTACCGAAAGCAGTGAAAGCATACCTCGAAGGGATATAGGTCATAGCGCTATATAATGAAACAGTTACGTCTCCAGTCGTTTTCTCTTTTCCTCATTAAAATGAATTTTAAGATCTCCCTCGCTTTGTTCGCTTTCAATGTGGTGGTCAGTGCGGCCGTATTGGGTCCCGTTGGGTTTAGAATTGAAGGCAAAGGGGACAATGTTGATCGCAAGACAATGTTGGGTGGCGGTATGACGCTTTCGAAAAGAGCACCAGATGCAACAGAGGATGCGAGGCTCGCGAGAGATTTCGAAACATTCAAAGGAGAAATCCAAGAGTGCTTGAGGTTGCTCTCTGAACTCGGTCGGGTCTGGAAGTATGACCAAGCTGATTATTCTTCGATGATCGACGAGATTTACGAAAAAGAGTACGACATCCGAAATCTCCGGAGGAGCTTCCTTTTCACACCGTTGGAAGAAACCGTTAGGCACATCAAACTCAGATTGTACGAGTACCGCTGTACGATTGGCTGCAACACAGGTCGCAGAGCCATCATCTCTCCGCAAAAATCGTAAACCTGTGCCTCCCTACAAACTATTCATAGCTGGCAGACTTGAACTTTCCCTTATTGAATTCTTTAATATTGACGGCACAGTCATTCTGGATAAGCAAAAGTGGAGCAGATTCAGTTACCTCGTAAACAAAGAACTTCAAGGGCTAAAAGCGACTACGATGGACCCAGACTACCAAACCCAGAAGCTGAAGGCGATGGTGGAGAGGATAGAAGCAATGGTTGACCAAATCCAGAAGGCTGCAATGTCTGACGGTGAGGAACCGGAGGATAACCAATTGCAGAGTGGAGGAACTCGTTTGAAATTGAAGACGAGACGGTCCACGCCGAGGGTGCTTAGCATGATTCCTCGTATTGAGAATAGAAAAGCGGAACTAACCCAGCAGAACGGTTATCGAAAGCCTTATGGAAGTAATAATGGATGCTACATACAATAAGAACGGGAGTGCGATGGAGATTGTGAGGAGGATGGAAGCGGAGGTTGACCAATTGCAGAGAGGAGTAACTCGTGAGAAAGTGGAGCAGTTTGAGGTGAACTAGAGGTTATATCATCATTATTGCTGATGTATCGATACACGATTTTTTTGTTTTTTGTTTTTTCTGATCTTTATTAGCTTCACAGAAGCCGGCACTGCCGCACGAGGTGGCGGCACGTAGGTCCTACTAATATCCTGAAGCAGAGGACAATAGGCCAAAGGCACAGGACGAGACTATTTAAGCGAAACGTAACAGCGAGAAACTCTCAGGAGACTGAAGAGGGAATACCGGAAAGAAACCCCCGGCAGTAGCCTTTTGTCCAGCCAGAGAGCCGTCGTACGGGATGTGAAAGCGTGTAGGTAGAGCGCAAGTGTATGAAGAGGGGAGATCTTGTCGCTGAGCGCGCTTGTATCGTAAATACACTCTATGACTGTCAGTATTATGTCGGTCGGGTCCATCTTCACCTTGGTCGTCATGGTGTACATTTCGGCCAATACTTCGTAGTACGCATTAGAGAAGGATGGTATCGCGCTTGTGGCGAGCCATGCGAGAGCCACGGAAAACGCGAGTATTATTGTGCCGTTGGTCTACACTGCGTGGCCCCGCGAAAGGGGCAGTCAGGGCAACCTACTTATACCTCTGTCACATCCAGCAAAGCACGTGTTGTTGTGGATTTCAAGTCTGCGGTAGCGGTGCGATACGGTGGTAGCCTGACGGACACGCGGCTTAGTGAATCCGAATAATGGAGTTAATGTAATTCAGGCCGAGTGGGCCGTTTCATTGTCTAAAGTCGCACTCCGACGGACTTTCGCAGGACATGGAAGTAGAGGCGGTGTCATTTAAGCTTCTATTGTTTACTATCCGTTGTCATGAGCCAAAATTCACCCTGGTGCCTACCGAAGGTAGTAACAGCACACAATGGTGACATACATCATAACGCTAAATAAGACGACAGATTCCTACGTTATCCTTTTTTTTCCGCATTAAAATGAATCTTAAGATCTACCTCGTTTTGTTCGCTTTCAATGTGGTGGCGAGTGCGGCCATGTTGAGTTCC